>CAEFZX010017273.1:0-23900 GCA_903066825.1 Alfaro cultratus
CATTTGGTTTTCTCGAGTTCGGTCCTCACCTGGGATTTAATTTGTGTCTCATCACGGTCTGTTCCTTGAATTCTCTGCCCTAGCCAAAAAAAAAAAAAAAAAAAAAAAAAAAAAAAAAAAAGGCGGATGTATTATTGTGGATAGCTGCTCCCTTTATTTCTCACATGCGTTTTATTCGTAAAACTTCCGTCAGCTTTCATCGGAGCTGAAGAAACTCCCCGAGTTTAGACGGAGCGCGTGAACTCTCGCCCCGTAAAGCTCCTGCAGATGCAGACAACTCTGATTTGTGATAAAGCTCTCACGCAAACACACACTCTCTTTCTCTCTCTTTGTCTCTCTCTCGCTCACACACGCACATATACACCCCGCCACCCCCAACGATTCTGCGAAAATGGCATTAACATACCTAACCCTATCAGCCAGGGCCGGCCCAAAGTTGAACAAGGCCCTAAGCAGAATTTGGTCCCCTATCCCCCTAAATCCCCCATCACCTCTGCTACTTTCACATACCTTGTTTGCTTTTTTCTTTTCCATGCTTATGTTTTTATTTTCGTATTCTACATTTAACACAGTTTGCTTTATAATTAATAAGAGAGACAGGGATATTTATTTAAGAATCCTTTTTGAATGTGCTCTTTTTAACTATTTTTTTATAGCAGGATTGTCTGTTAAATCAATCAAACTTGCTCCAGATCACCAGTAAAAAAACAGGCCTGTTTTTCTATTTATTTTCAACATATTATGTAGGTGAATTACACTTTACCAAAGATTAGCTTCTACATACACATGGCTCTAGTGACCTAACTTAAAGCAACTCAAGTTATATCAGTAGTTGTGAAAGTAATTATTTTTTTCAGTTCACACTCTAGCAGCAAAAATGATCAATTACATTATAGGTGATGACTATTTTATTCATTTATTGTTTGTTATTTTCTGTTTGTTTTGTTTATTTATGGTCTAACGTTCAAGTTGTGGTTTTCCTAGTTGGTATCTTTGGCCAGCAAGGGGCTCTAAACAGTTGCAAAGCTTTCTTATATCTTAGAACAGCTCTGAGTTCAGTTTAAGAAAAAAAAATGACTTGCTTAGAAAATGTAAACATTGCTGCTTGTGCTCCTCATACACACTTGAAGTTTAAATTAGCTTTTAACCCTGTATTTATCCTTTTGTCTCCTTGAAAATAACCCCCCCCCATCCATTTAATGCTGCTTTGGAAGCACACAATTTTTGGGTGCTGCTTTAAGTTTTGTTCATGGATTTATAAAAAAAAAAAAGAAAAGAAAAGAAAAGCACTTATATTTTCTGAAGCGACAGTGAAAACACGTGATTGACTGAACTCTGGTCTCACTAGCTGATATTCCTTTGGGATTTTCTCTGAATGTGAAAATCCTTCTATTGAAATGATACAATGGGGAGAGGGAGCTCTGGGAGGGAGGGAGCAGGGGGAGAACTGAAGGAATTCTGAAAACTAAACAGCTCCAGCGCTCCATCGCCCTGAAAGAGGAGATGGTGGAAGAGGTGGCCTAAATTTAAACATTTCCTCTTTGTCCTGTTTTGGGCCCATTGTCATCGCATGGCGTTCTCCCCTCCTGCACAGGAAGAAGTGGATCTGACATCAACGCTCTCGGCCTGACAATGCCAGGAAGTCTGTCTGACTGTATGTAAATATCTCCGGGTGTCCATGCTTCCCTTGCTTGCCCATGGAGAGGCTCTGCGCTCCTTCCTTGTCCCTTGGAGCAGCTATCACACAGTTCCGGGTTCACTGGTAGTTGTGGCAAGACGATGATTTACACGCCACACTTCCCCGATAACTCACTCGCAAACCCTCGCTGCAAATTACAGCGACGATGACCTTTCTGAGATGGAGCATTTTAGTGTACGCTCTATGGTGGTTTGGGTTTATTCTTCAAACAGATAAAATGTTTTGCAGTTTCAGTTTTGCCTTTCTTGTGCTTATGTGGTCATTTTCTGTCATTGTTTAACTGTGACTCACTGTTTATTGCTCTCTGGTCTTAGATTCTTCCCTTGCTCCCCTTCTTACACCCACATATGAAATTACTGAGCGACTTCTTTAACCCAAATGCTTGGTTTATGCCATTGGCACCGAAGGTAAGCAGCTTTAAATAGGTTTTGCTCCATGGTCAATTTTATATTTAGTCCAAGCTAGTGCTATATATGCTCAACATTCTCAATCAGTCAATTCAAGTTTAATTTCAGCAACAAGGCATTTCAAAGTGCTTTACATTATGAAAACAAGAAAATAAAAAGTCATAAAGTCATTGATGTTAATTTAAATTTAATTAAGTAAGGGCAAGAGTCATTCTGAAGGTGTGACCATCCAATTTCAAAGCTGCTTTCAAAGCATCTACTGGGTAGATTTGGTCCTTCAAAGGATGCAGCTCTTGAACTTGGACACTCCTTAGTTGTTTAAATCTAGATTTAAAGTAAAAATAGAAATATTACAGGTTTTGCGATTGAGTTTGGTTTGGATAATGAATGAATATCATTTAGTTAATAGTTGGGAATAAGACGTGCGGTTGCATTTTGTTGGAGCAAGAGTTTAAATTTGTTCCCAGTTTTAGCTTAGCTTAGCTATCGCTAATGCTAAAGATAAACATGCTAGCCTGGTGAGCTTCTGAGACAGTTTTAGCTAATTAAAAGCAGATCTTTTTCGTGGTTATTAGGGAAATTGTTCAGATGTTACCTTGTTTAAATAGATTTTAAAAGTTGATCAATATAATTGCAATCCAGCTCATTAAATTCTTTTGACAGTAAACAAAATAGATTAGCAGAATGTGATTAATAACAAATTTATTTGAGTAGATTAAAAGTAGATTTAAAAGTAGATTTAAAAATTTAACTACCTTATATCAGTTTGCTGTTAAACTTAGATTATTTACATCAGAAATATTTAAAATCTGCGAACATAAAACATATATAAATTGTTCCACCAATTATATTGGTTACATTCTAGCAGTTTGTCTGGTGAAATTGGATTATTTTACTAACCCAAATTGCATTGGTAAGATGGCCTGATTTAGGCTGAGCAACTTTTAAAGTGTATTCACTTCCTCTGAAGACCGAGCAGTCTTCATGTTGTCCTCCAAACATTGCAGAAGACATCATGGCTCCCTCAGGCCAAGTGTTCATCTCAAAGTTGCACTTTTAAGATATAGCTACATTGAATAACTACTTCTCAAACTAGCAAGCGTCTGAGAAACACAAAAGCTGTAGTGACCCATATCAAAGTTACTTATCGACAGAGAAAGACGCCAAGATCTGCGTGTCTGAGTCAACATGTTTTGTTGACGTACAGTGAGTGTACTCCACCTCCTATTTACTATGAGAGTGTCGAACATGTCGAACAGAGCTTTTTGAAATGATGTCATTGGCCTCTCAATTTCAGAACAATCGACCCCTTCCTCCTTTTCCTATGACACGGCCTGTACTCCGCAGGCCCGGTGGAGATTATCGGAGACAAACACTGGCCGAGTTCAGGCCCAGCTGTAATTATTTCACCAGTCTTTGTCAAAGCTGCTGAGTGAAAACAGGCTGCCGTGAAAAAGCCAGCCAGCCAGACAGGGAGGGAGAGAGGGAGGAAAGAGAAGAGAAGAGAGCTACGGGATGGGAATGGGGGGTAGTGGTGGTGATGGTGGTGGGTTGGGGTGGGGAGCTCAGATATGTTATGATATCAAATGAAAGGCTTACTAAAGCCTGGGAACTGCATTCAGGAGCTGGAAAACTCATGTGAGGACAGCTGGGAGGTCAGCTTGAGTCTTGTTTTCAGTGCAGGTGTTTGGGAACACTCAGGCTGAAACGGAGTGTGGAATTTTACCACATGCGCTCGAGCTGGGAGGAATTCCCGATTCCCATCTCCCACGCGGGGAACTGAAGACAAGAAATGCTCCAAACATGAACACATCTCCACTTCTTATATTCTGTCACATTTAAGTGCGGACTTGCCCACGTCAAAAGAAAAAAAAAATTATCAAGAAAGTAGTCATCTGTAGTGGCAGAAAAGAGTTTAAGTTACCCTGACATTCCTCACATTCCCATTGGACTGACCTGCATACCTTCCTGACTTGGCTGCACAGGGCAACACGCTCCATACACACACACACACACACACCCACACACACACACACACACACACACACACACACACACACACACACACACACACACACACACACACACACACGCACACGCCCACACAAATCTGAACCCATTCTACTGGTTCACACTTTGACATGTTACTCTTTGATCCCAAGTCTCAATCAGTTTGGGTTAATCAATCAGTTTGAGTCTTTCAACCCATCCACCTAATGAAGCCCACATGACAGCTGGAGCATGTTTTTCCGTTATAAAGGAATGCCTCCGAAACAAAACTTATCAACCAAACTTATCTGAGAGGCAGCAGGAGGGAAGGACGAAAAGAAGGAGAGGGGAGAAGACAGAGAGAACGTGCCTCGTTCTGAGTGTGTGTGTGTGTGTGTGTGTTAGGCATTCGGCTGGGGATTTTCAACTTTTATCAGAAGGAATCTAAAAACAGGAAGGCGGGTTCCAATAAACAAGACGAGCGGAAGACAACCACAGTTCTACTTCCTGTTTCAGAGCGAGGGAGGAAACAGCAGATTTTTGAGGAATTTAAATCCGAACACACCACATAAAACTACATTACTTAGAAAAATAAAAGACTCATCCGTATCTATATGCCAAATATGACCAAACTTGGGGCGGGTAAACAGTGGTTGCTTGTGTGGTCTATATAGCAGAGCTTTTCTCTTGTGGCCTTTAAAAAAAAAAAAAAAAAAATCCAATGAGACAGATGTTTACTCCCCTCTCACCAACTCTGCATCCACAGGCAGATCCAAACTTGGCTGTGTTTGTGGGTCAGCATCACTAACAAAAAAAAAAACAACAAAAAAAAAAATACAGCAGCCGGTCTCTGCAGCTTCTTCAGGAAGTTTATGAGTGGGTAACCCAGGGGACTTTGTGATAAAGGGTGGGACTACAGTCAGGAGAAGAGACATTTAGCTGCTGAGAACAAAAGGAGATAAAACTTCTTCTTTTTTTTTGATCATCCTGTCGTCTTCTCGGTGGGACACAATGTCGGTTCTGACTGAGGGGGGATCTGAGGAGAGATAGGAGACAATTAGTTCTGTGATTGAAAGCAAACTTGTCTCCTGTTAGCTAATTTGTCTTTTGAAGAGCTTTTTTTTTTCTTAGCAGAGCTGTCTGTTTTATCTGCTTGATGAATGTTGCTGCCCTCTGACCGGATCATTGTGTCTGTTTAGAGGTGTTTTAGCTAAAGAATTCAAGCGCCGAAGATATTTTTACCAGGGATGGATCGATAAGTAAATCCATTTTGTGAGACAGGATTCAGGGTTCAGTAGATTTTTCAGGTCCTAATTCCAAACTTCTCCAGATTCGCATTAGCTCAGATCAGATTTTTGTGAATATAATGTAAGAATAACATGATTATCAATGTAAAAGTTCCCTTTGAATTTACTGTGGAAAAAATGCAAAGAGAGTAAACTTCAAACTGAAGGAATAAACAAAGGAAAAAGGGAAGAATACAGAATTTAAAAAGTAATAAGGAGTAATAACTAATTAACTGAATATAAAGCTACCAAAACTATGAAGAAATCACGCTGACTCTCATGTGCTCCATTTGGTTTTTATTGTCTCCCAGCTGGATGTAAAGGCCCTCATACGACACTTCAGTCGCTTGATCCAAATGTTGATCAAATTAACTAAGCAGTCTTCACAAAATCCCTCAACATTTAGTCATTTATCTGTTTTCACACTCAGGATCGCATAAATCTATTTAAGTAGATGTTTGATCCAATATGAGACTGTGTTCAATTAAAATTTAACTCTTTTTTTTTTTTTCCACTTTTGTCTTTGAAGCAGATATACAAGTGAGTAAAGGGAGACATCTAGAGGAGGGAACTGAAACTGCAAATAGTTACCTTCTTGATCAAGAAATGCACACTGCTTATTCAACTTTACATGCATATGACAAATAAACGTTTTCAAATTTATTTCAATTATAAACGCTGTGATTTTACACACACACACACACACACACACACACACACACACACACACACACACACACACACACACACACACACACACACATATATATATATCAAAAGCTGCAGTTATGGGTATCCTCCACATGATGGCACTGCAGCTCTTCGACAAGAGCTCAAAAACCGGCTCTGACTCAAGTTGAACTGTGTATTACAAGGCAATCCTTTATTATTAAAAATCAGATTGAGCATGCATTGGAGAATAGGGTCTATTTCAGGAATCATGCCACACAGGCAAACACGGTTTTCAGCGGAATCAAATTTCCTGAAATGAAACCGAAGGAACTTATCAAAAATGATAAAGTGAAATTGATCAAATTTGCTTGGAGGATTTTAATTAACTGGTAGAGCCTCGAGGTTTAGTTCGCTCTCCGATTGAATTATTGGCTACTGTAAGACAGGTTCAATGAGAAACCTCCAACAGTACCTGATACAGGGGCTGGGATTGTGCTCTGCTACCGGGTTTTGGACCAGCTCTAATGACTGAGGTGGCCTAAGGCGGGGAGGGAGCTCACCCTGTTGTGGAGGTGTAGTTACACATGCAGAGACTTTTTTAGATTTCGGCCTAGATATGTGCAACCAGGAATCCTCCCTCCTGGGATTCAGCCATCAGTCCCATGTTAGTCAATATATATATATCACAGCTGTCCTGCTCAAGCTGGGACCAGAGATACCTTTTTTTTTTTGGAGATAATTCGCCTTGAGCTAAAAAGTAATTTGATGTGAAAGTAAAGAATTAAACTTTGCGATGTGGGCAGCATTTGAGCCAGACGTGATAAAGGTTGCCAGCATCGATTGGATCTTCGTTACAAGGTGCCCGAGCCTGAGGATGTTCTGCAGAATGGGAGAATGTTCAATTTTTATAATGTTACACTGTGACCCTGTGAGATTATTTCTTTTACTTTACACAACTGCAAAGAGGTTGAAAGGAAAAAAAGAGAGAGAGAGAAAAAGCATGATCTAACTCTTTTCTTTTTTGCTGTCTATCTCTATAGAATCCAAGGATGCCTAATTGCTACAAGCTGGGTAATGGCTTGGTTTAAATTATATACCACAAGTCAAGTGGATTTTTCTCTCCTTATAATGAGTGAATCAAATTGCTCTCATTCAATTGCTTTACAAATGAAAAGGCAACGAGTATTTGTGTGCGATACAAATTATTGCACACACAAAAAAAGTACATCCAGTTAAATATGCTTTTTGCTTTGACAAAAATGGACAATCCGACAGCCTCTTTTCTTAGTATATTAAGGGTTTCTAAAGACTCTTGACTCAATTGGGCAGAATTTCACATTTTTGATCACATTGTAGTCACAAATCTCAACTTTATGTGACACCACCAATATACAGTAGAGCATATTTGTGCACAATTGCAAACCTGAAAGCCCAAAGGAGAAGCTACCAACACTGGAGGAGCTGTACAGCTCTACAGATCAGACGTAGAGGAATCGGTTACCAGGGGAACCGCTTGCTGTGCAACGCCACAAATCTGGCCTTTTTGGAAGAGCGGCCAGATGCCACTCTTCATCCATTCTGCAGGGGATGTTTATTATGAATGTCCTTCAAAAACAAAAAAGGACGGTTGTTGTGGTTTATTTGGCATTTTTAGAAGTGTTTGTTCCTTATTTAGACTTGCTTTAACAAATATACCAGACCCGCGTTGCATCTCTTTATGATTAAAAAAAAATTTCAAGAAGAAACGACGGCTCTTATTACAATGTCGAAATGATTTAGAAAATGATTAAATAATCAGTACATTCTGAAGTCGCAGAAGAAATGGTGGACGGCTTGCTCCTTTTGAGCTTGTTTTCATTTACCTCGTTGTTCATTTCTCCCAAGATTTCAGCAACATTAGTGGCTAGAAGAAAGCCATTGTTCAAAAAAGAAAAAAAAAAATCTATAAAAGCATTGTGTTTGCAGTTTGCCACAAGCCATGTAGCGGACACAGCAAACATATGGAAGGAGGTGCTCTGATCAAATGAGACCTAAACTCACTTTTTTATCCTAAGCCGGAGGAGGCACATCACAGAGAGCTTACAACTGTGATTTATATGCTTTCTAGGTGAACTACGAAGCAAACGCAGAAACCGGAGTTAGTCAGAATGAAAGCGAAAATGGTTTCATAAAGTTTAAGTCTTGGGTTCCAACATTTTAGATAATCAGAATATCACTGCCTCCTAAATGTCACTCGACCTGTGGTTCCTGACTCATTACTAAACAGAAATCCTGTTCCATATTGAAGTCCACTAGTTTAAAAACAACAAATAAAAATGTCCCTTCGCTCTGACGAGTTTCATCACCTGATGACATCCTTAAAATAACATTTCCCAAGCTCTAATTTTCATATGTCCCAGTTTAAAACTCCTTTGGCTCAATTTTACTCCATAGAAAACAACACAATATGTTGAACTCTCTTCCTGCTCTGTGCTTTATCTAAAATACCCAGCTGCATGTTTTCCTACGATGAGAAGAGGCACTGTTCAAATTACCAATTCGAAGCCAGCTGATTACGACCTGTTTTTTCCCTCTCTGTTGCCATAGCTCCTGACCTCTCCCACCTTCGGCTGGGAGAGGTAAATAACTAGCTGTCTTGATTTTGTTGTGTCTCCCTGATTTTGATTATTTCTTTCCTGCAAACTTTGAACATTTCTTTTGAATATCTACATTGTGTTTGCTTACAAATTCTGCTATTTTTTTTTTGGTATCTACTATTGCCAGGGATACTTTCATAAGCGGGAACGGAAGAAGTGCTTTTTTTCCACCATGTGCAACCAAGCGTGAGTTTGGCGACAAGGTGTGATAGGCTATTTTTGGGTGACTGTTGAAAGTTCACGTATCACTAGACAAGGGTGCTGATAATGAACAACAGCATAATACCGTGAATATGTTATACCCATTCTGAAGCAAGCCATGTTCTTAACCACTCTGCCATGAACAGACTTGTAGAAGTCGATGTCCTTTCCCCTACAGAGAGCGAGAAGACCAGGATATTCACCGCCACCAATGTTGCGTCCATCAGGTCTGAGATACTCTGTGTTTCCATCCACAAGTCTATAAAATCCCTGAATCAAATCTACTACCTTGTTTGTAATCTTAATATCAATTGAGTGTGAATGTATTTAGTAAAAAAAAAACCCAAAGCAAAACAAAACTAAAAAAACAACATTAGGGTAAAAGTTAACTCCAGGTACTTTCAGTTGTTATGTTTTATTATTTTTTTTCCAGTCCACTCTTCAAATCCAATCTTTACAAGCATTTCTTAGATGGTTATCACTTTGTCCACTACAATGTAATCATCAGGTTGCTGTGAACTGCCGCCACCCCCCCCCCCAAGTCATAATGGCATTTTCCTGTTTCAACCTGCAGGGCACACACTGGTGCTGTCCGTATGTCTCCTAAACTTATCATAAGAGCACCGGTCTGTACAATATCTAATTTACAAAAAACTTGCACAGCCATACACACAACACATCCGTACTCTTCGTTAAAACCCCCCCCAAAAAAACCCATATACAGTATATATATACATGTGTATACATATATATAGCTTCCTGAGATCATTGTCCAGACAAATAAGTAGATCTGCGGTGCTATTTTCTTTTCTTAAACCACCTTGATAAGCCTCTAATAAGTTATTACCTTCTGAAAGGAGCCATCAGCCTTTCATTACTCAGCCAGGTAAGAGCTGATGAGCTTCACATAACCCTGCCCACATATAAGAAGAAGGACCAAAACGAAAGTCAAACTCACCAGGATAATGATGCCGTAAACAGGTAATTCTATGAAAAACTAACTAAAAGGCTAGGAAAAAAAGTCCAATGAAGATGGAGGGTATAAGTCACAAATTACTTATAATGTTTGAAAGCACTCTTCATCACTAAAGGGGCAGTGTTATGCATTTTCCGTGTCATTTTATAGCACAATCAAATAACTATGTTACCTTTAGTTGCTTTAAAAATACTATATAAAACACAATTTAAACAGAAATTGGGCCTCTGTCTCTTTAAGAAGCTCCCGCCCTTTCACACAACCACGTTTCTCCATAGCCTTTAACAACGTTCCTACCGGTGTTGCACTGAGTAGTTCATATAATAAGCTCCCGAATGGCAAAGGATTTCTCAAACATGCATGAAAATCGAAGCAGCACTCCAGGTATGTTTTTGATGAGGGAATATAACAATAACTTTAAAAAAAGCTCAAAAAAGTTGATTTTACATAACACCCTCCTTTTAAATGCTGTTAAAAAGCTCCACCAATACGTTATTAGGACATCCTCACTCAGTAATGGTTTTATTCAGCTAAGCTAATTTCATTAACCAATAACAATGAATATAAAGGCTAGCTTCCTATGTCAATGTAATTTGTTTGCTTGGCTGTTTTTACATACCCAGTTGAAATTTCTCCTGACATGAGCTGTATTTGTGGACCTGACCCTATCTGGCTCCACGCACCAATATAGTCACATCTATCCGGAAGAGAGCAACATCAGTGGAGACTCGCGCTCATTAGTGTTCATGCTGTTTATCCATTTACCTGTGTGTGCACGTCCGTGTTTTAATGCATGCCTGTGAGAGTGCGGAGAACGCGAGCGAAAAAAAATCCTGGTTATTAAGGGGAAAACCGTTGAAGAGGTTATAGGGCCCAACACTGCAAGCCGAAGCCGCTTTTGCTTTCATGTCAGTAGCTGTCCAAGCCAAAAATGGCCAATTACCATCATTTCTCTGCTTGTGGTGGTAATGTCAGCGAGATGGACAGAGAGAGAGAGAGAGGCGATGGGGGAGAGCTGCTGAGAGGAGCAGGAGGAGATGAGTTGGAGGCAGGCGAGATAAGCCAGGAAATAAAACCATATTTCCACAGCATGGAAATCGGACAACATCCACCATGACAGAAGGTGAACTCATCATCTGCAAAGGAAATAGATTCAATTAGACGAGTCCCTCTGCTGTGTAAATACACACAGATGCTGTTTTTATGGTAACAATGAGTGGAAGTGCAATGTTTCAGAGACTCTCGACATGAAATATAAAATGTATTAAGGGAGAAAGATAGAATGATGTTAAGATCATTTTACTAATTTAGACAACCTTAACAAATGTAATAATTAACTTTTAATATTGGCCTTTAATGTCTTTTCAGTGGAATGATAGGATATTAAAATAAATAAATAAAACCGTAAACACAGACTTTGTCATTAGATAGATTTCATTTTCATGACCTGCTTATTGCAATCTAGCTCTCACTTTAGCCTAAACTAACTTCTGATTGGCTGAGCCATGTCTCTTGATGTCTCCTAACCTGAAAGTGCATGCTTTTAGGCATATTCTATCTGACTGAAAAGGGCTATCATTTTCTTGTCAGACCTCATCTGCAAGGCTCCCTGTCACAGATGATTACACCAGAAAACTTTGGAAACTGTATCCACCCAAAGCCAAAATAGAGTCTGAAGTTTTTTTTGTTGTTTTTTTTTTAAATAATTTGTTTAGTCTCAGAGAAATAAACAGCGGTTTCAAAGCCATTAGATAAAATATCTCAAACTGGAAGCAGCCTGCTTCTCCATTCAAGGTCTCACTCAGTTATTTTCGAAGAAGAAAAGACACATTCTCACAGAAATACCTATTTAAAGGTATATCTAATCCTTAATTAATTTTGGAGTTGTATGCTAATTCGTAAACTAGCAATTTATACTTGCAGAAATATTTTCACCTGGCATCTAAACAGCATCTCCAAGGCCAGATTTTAGCAGGGGCTTACCGGTGCTGCAGCCCGGGGCCCCGGCGCTTCGGGGCCCCCTAAAGATGCTTTGTATTTTTGTGAGTGAATAAAGTCAGAATGCCTTAATTTTATCACTGGCTCAGAGGAAAGAGGCGGCGGAAGGGCGAACTTCTTCACCAGGTGCAGCGATGACCACGGATAATCCGTACAGTACTGATCCTGCGCTTTGGGTAAAAACTGATGAGTTCGTGTGAGCTTACTGGGCTGAGCAGGTAACATGGATGCTAATTTTAAAGCCTCGGAACATCTTTACAAACATCAGAAACGATTCTTCTCCAGATCGCGTTTTGAAAGCAGCTCGCAAGTGGTGAGAACATCCAAACAGGCTGAGTTCTCCTCCATCCACCGCTGCTGTGTTTTGGTTTTTTTAAACGATGCTAGAAGTCAGTGATGCTTTGAAACGGGTTTCCGTGAGTGGAAAGAAAAAACAACAGAAGGATTCAAAGAGAAAGATAACAGCTAAAGTCACAGAAAAGTAATGCGACTGCTCTGGTCGCCTTCGCTCAATGTGAAGTTAAAAAAGCGGAACTAGCTTTAGCTTCCAGCTAGCAGCAGCGGGAGGAGCTGTGCGAGTCATATGGCGAAGGGCCGACTGTAATTAGCTGGAGCTCGTCCTGTCCTGCCCTGACACGCAGCTAAATCCGGTCATCACTCATCACCGAATAAAAGCTTTGACCAGGTTTGGCTCTCAGAGGGGAAACAACCTGACTGTCTGAACTTGGTAAGGAAATAAACTTGATATTTGCAGAGAAAGATACAGTTGATAAAAATTTAGAGGGAGGGAGATAAAGATAGAAATGAAGAAGGATAAATAAATACTGTACATAGAGGATGGATAGACATACTCAAGATGTTCAAGTATTTCTTTAATAACTATTTTGTTTGTAGTAATGATCTTTACATTCATTAAAAATGATTAAGTATTACTCTTCAAGGTTAACGGTGAGAAATATGGACTCATTGCGAATGTCTTGCCAGAAGCCTCAGTCAGAAGTATTTATTGGAAAACTAATCTCAGTTTGATCAAAGTAAAGAAAGTAAAGTGTTGCCTACAGCATGATTATTTCCTACTCTAAAGCTCCACACCCCTCTGGTTCTGTACTGTTGTAAATGGACCCCTGGAGGTACTTGGGCTGCCTTCAGTCGTACCCAGAGGAATATTTGTATTGACTAGAAAAAATCTTGAAGATATTTTGATTGTAACTGCCTCTTGTGTGTCATTTTCCCTCCATATGAGAGATTGCTTTGTTGATTTAAACCCAACATGCATCAGGTTAGAGTTAGTGTGCATTTTTGTGTCTGTTACATAATCTTGTATGAAGCAAGATTATGTAACAGTAAGTGTGTTAATCTGAGTCCCCTGTTTGAAAACACACCATAGAAATGAAAGCAAAGTTACATTTGACCTGTGTTTCTGAATCTGACTGGATGACGCAAAAAAAATGTTTCTTGTTTTGATGTTTTTTCATGGACCTCGTCGAGCCTATAGCAAATAGAATTGGACAGACACAATTCTGGGGGACAAAGATGCTAACACAATTTTTTTCTCTTCTAGGGAAGTCTGGTGCGACAGTCAGAAGAGTTTACTTAGCAAAATAAATCCCATTTTTTAAATTAATAATTCTAAGAACCATTCTAAAGTCTCCTTATATTCTCTAATATGCTTAAAACGCAAATAGAAATCATGAAATATTGAAGCAATTTTATGTAGAGGCCTAGAAAGCAGCAATTGACATAAAGAGGAACTTCTCAACCGTATTGAAGTTTGCACCACCAGAAACTTTGCAAAATAGCTTTCTAGATCTTCCAGCATGAATTTCCAGCAACATAAACATTGAAGATTATGTTGAGACTACTGTTGTGATGATTTAGTAAGACTTTAGTATGGCAGCCATGTTTAAAAGTTGGGATTGCGTCTTCATTTGACATTTCCGCTTTCTGTTTTCTTCAAACTTGGAAATGCCCTCTTTTGTTCTGACTTTGTTTTCATGCCATTAAAGTACACGCTCTTTTAAAGTGTACATCAAGATGGTGTTACCTAGAAACCTCGGCATTTAGAGGCGTGCTACTTGTTATAAAGTTTTCAGAATCCCTACTCTGCAGAACTCCACTTCAGCAAAAACAAACAAACAAACAAACAAACAAAAAAAGCAAAGCCTTGACCCTACTGCAGCAAAGTTTGCTGGGTTCCATTCATAAGCTACGTTGTCATCCATTTCCAGTTAAGGACCCGCTCTTTTACAGAGTGTAATTTCTGCCCGAGTCTGAGAAACAACCGTACGCTTCAAGGTGATGAACGGACCAGATGTCCGGTCTTCCTTTCCAGGGTGACAGCATTATCCCTGTTACGTCCATTCAGTTTGAGAAAACCGGACGGCCGAAACTGTAGCTTGCACCCTTATCTGGTAAAAATCCAAACTGCACCTGCATGTCATCCCAGATAACTGCAAACAAGCCCCCCAGAGAATCGGTTCCATTAGGGAGACTGACAGAGAAAGGTGACAAACAACTCAAACCAAAAGCTGACATCTCAAACAAACAGCAGCCTTTTTTTCCCCTCCAAGTCTAGCATTACCAAGCTCTGCTGAGAAATAAACTCGAGGTCGTTTCCATAATAGCTCTGGAGAAAGCTCTGCCATACAGTCAAACGTGTAAAAAAAAAGGAAAAAAAAAAGTAGACTATCAAATTATTAGTAATAAGTTTGCAGTCCCTGCAAGCGAAAAAAAAAGTACAGATACATATTCAGCTTTATTACAATGCATATGTTACTGTTAATGTCTCAGACTTTCCCCCAGAGACTCTTCACTGATCTATGTCTCTTTTTAATCTTCGCTGGAGGTAAACGCTGTTACGGCTTAAAAAAAAAAATCACATGTCTATTATTCATTTTAAAGGGTGCATAAATTAAATAGAAGCGCTGTTGTGTTTTCATTCAGCTTTCCTTAAATTTGGATAATAAATTTATCGCTTTATTGCGCCAATCTTTGGCAAATCATGTCGTTTTACAAGTGACAGCCAGTGCTTCTCTTGACACCGCACAAACAAGCTGCTGCAGCTACAAGCCGAGGGAATAAAAGAAAGAAAGATGACATTTTTCTGGTTAGATGAAAGATGCCATGTTTTTTTTTTTCATCAGGACTGATAATGTAGTGCAAAGTGTTGTGTGTGGGTGGCTTAGGTTTCTGCTGAAAAGAAATATCTTGAGTCTGCTTGATGACCTTTCATTCCCACGGCTAGACCTTACCAATGGACTTCGCTCAGAATGGACAATGTTCTGTCTGACGGATGAAAAGCGAGAGAGAGTAGAAGAGAGGGAGAGAGAGAAAACATGAGCACATAAAGTGTCAGGAATGTTAATGAGAGATTAAAAAAGAGAGGAAGAAAAGCACAGATTCAATCATCTGAGACATTCAGTTGATCATTCTTTATGGTCAGTCTAAGGCCTTGTTAATTCTCATTAGGTCTTTGCAGTACACATAATGAAGGCTGAGATTATTTTTATCTGATTAAATCTGATGCCGTTTTGCCCAGGATGAGATAACAATGAGGGTTGCATGTCTCACTGCCTCCATCTGTCCTCCACCAACATGTCTGGGAACACAACATCTCCAGAACGGTTAATCTGCCTTATTTACTTCTCCCAATATGGCTGCTTTGTCACACACATCATTTGTCCTGCAGGATAAATATTTCCCCAGCGTTGGTTCGCAATAAATGTTTGATTTATCCTCCGCCTGTTAAACTGGCCAATCTGCATATGGCGTGTTTGTCAGGAGGCATCCACTGTGACAATATATACTATAATTATCGTCTAAGTGTGGCAGCCGAGCTGTACTTGTTTCATTGGTCTGCGGAGACCTGGGCGTGTGAACCCAGTTGCCGTTTATACATAATGATGGAATCATGTCTAACAAAGGGCTAATTTAACAGCGGAACAGTTTAACATCGTCTGATTTTGTCATAATGAACAAGATCTCCACTCGCTTTGGCCTCATCAAACGACGAGGAATCAGGGGCGAGTCAGAGGGGAAAGAGAAGGGAGACGGAGATGAAAATCTGATTCATCGTTGAGCTATTTATGTTGCCGAAACAAAGAGGATTTGGAGCAGGCCATTTAACTTAATGCTCTCTCTTCTTTGCTAACGGTCTGAAGATAATTAGTATACCTAATCAAAACACTTGTGTCTCCACTCCCCTGTTGTGCCATCTTCCCTCAGGGCCATTGTGAAATGTCTTCTGATATAAAGGCTCCTCCTTTCTTTCTTTTATGTTTCCACAGGATCTACAAGAGCACAATCTGATGTATTTTCCATCTGGAATGTTGATCTTTTTTTTTCTTTTTTAGCTATAATATCTTCATTTTATTGTCCGCCATTGTGAGGTAGCAATCATCGTTTATATGAACACAGAAAATGTGTTTTTCAATGTAGTGCAATGTTCACAAAGAGACTTAGGGACTTGTTCACAAAAGGACCGCTCATCCATAAATCATGTGAAAACCTCTGTTTGCACATTTGTCTGTAAAATGTCCAATTTACTGTAGTATCTGTAAGAGTAAAATGATGTCTGATTCTCAGACCAGTGCTGTTTGTGACACAAGTTTGGCATGAATTATTTATCGGTGGTCCTTTTTCCGCAATAGAAGAAATAAAAAAAACAAAAAAAAACTATGTTGTTGGTTTTACAAATGGAAGATAAGACTGACACAGTAGGTATAATTACGCTTTGTTCCGGTGACGTTTTGAGGACATTGTTGCATTTGAGTTTTTCCGGATTTTCCCCCAGTGTTTTATAAGCCTGGCGGGCCACCAGACCTTACTTGCTCTCCCACCAGGCTACGAATTGTTTATTCATTTATTATAGGTTTTTCTTTACACCAGTAACAGTGATGGCAAAGACGGGTCACTTTGATGAAATGACTGTAAGCACAACGACAATATAGTTTGGTCAATATGTGAACATGAGAAGACTGAAAGAAGTCAGGTGTCTTTTTTTATTCATCACTTCCTGTCTTCCTATTTCTTGCCAACTCTTAACATTTTTTAACCCCAAAACGCAGTAACCTGATTAGCCTAGCGCCTTGCTGGGCTTAGCAAGTTTTCTGGATGAAATCCTGTTTTCCATTCCCATTCAAACTCTTAAAAACAGGAGTCTTCTTTTTGTTGTTTTATATTCAGAATACAAACCCTGTAAGAGCAGGTTTAATAAAATAAACCAAGAAATATTTCTCCTACTTATGCAAAAATAACAGGATGCAATAACAGTAAAGAAAGTACTAATTATATTTTTATTGGCAATAATTCACAAATAACTATAGTAAACATTTGTATTTAATGTGATGCAGCATTGATAACATTTCCTATGCATTTAATTTCTATCAGTTTTTATAGTGCCAAATTACAAAACATCTCTAAATAAACAACAAAAATATAGTTAGAGCAGGTGAAATAAGAAGTGAACACACCAAGGCTTTTCTCGCATGTTTTATTGACATAAAATTCAAACCACAAACCTATAAATCCATAGACGAAAAGAAATCAAAGCCATTCCATCCACAAATAATACCCTTTCTTTGTAATGACAACTTCAAGATGCCGCCAGTTCGGAGAAATTAGACACATGCAGCCGTCAAGTGAGATCTTAATTTTTCCCTTCACACAAACTGCATTAAAATTTTGAAGATCCTATGGTTTTTCTATGCACTCTAATCTTCAGTTCTTTACATGGATTTCCATTGTGTACTTGAATAGCTTCCTTATTCTCTGTTCATGTAATTGAGAGTTGTCTTGGTGTGTTAGAGACTATAGACTTTCTCAGAAATCCAAGCTCATTTATTCTCCTGACTCTTTTTTAAAAGTGTTCTGGTACATTTGTTTATGCTGTAAAACAGCCCAGATCATAGTTTGCCCGCCTGCAATCTTTAATCCTGGCATTGTGCCTTCAGGGGGATGAGCAGAACCATTTATCCTCAAAACATGTGTCTGAACAGATTTAAATATTGTAGCTTTGACCTCATCTGACCACACTGTGTTTCCCCAGTACTTCTTCTGCTTGCTCAAATCTTCTGTTGCAAACTTTACAAACGTGGTTTATGGTAAAAATTATGTTCTTTCTACTTCCAGGTTATGGCTCCAGTGGTGTTCAGTGGAACATGCAACCACAACCATTGGTGTTGGACCTGAGTGAGTACAAAATCAAACATATATGGTGTTAATGAACTCTGCTATGTTTATGCTGGTTTGTGAAGAAAAGATTTTTCATTTGTGCTGCTATCATTTTAAAGCTATTCATAAAAAAAGTGTCCAGAGGTCAACCAGCCTCCCACATTTACAAAATTGGTGTCAATCAACTCT
The DNA here is from genome assembly GCA_903066825.1 of Alfaro cultratus. Classification (NCBI taxonomy): domain Eukaryota; kingdom Metazoa; phylum Chordata; class Actinopteri; order Cyprinodontiformes; family Poeciliidae; genus Alfaro; species Alfaro cultratus. The sequence continues at coordinate 18,225 of CAEFZX010017273.1, forward strand.
CCTATGTTTGTGCAAATTCCCTTATAGCAATCATAAAGTCACATTTAGATCCAATTACATATGTTGTAACTCATCCATCGTCCAGTTTCCTATTAATGAGGCAGAGCAGGTTCCATCAAGGGCCTGACTTGGCAGCAATCTCTCCCTTTAAACAAGCGTGTGGTGACAGTAGAAAGGAATAACTCTCTTTTTACAGGAAGTAACGTCAAACACAACTCAACCTAAGTGCTGAGACTGATTGTAGAGATACAAAAAGCACAGAAGCAATGGTCCTAGCACAATCTCTACAACAAGGAATGAGGTTTTAAGAAAGATTTAGAGAAAATGTCAATATCAAAGTTTCACAATAAACACAATGGACAGACAACCTGTTTCCCCAAGAGTCGGACAAACGCTCCAATCAAGACGATAGATAAGTTGTCATTGAGATAGTTCTTTTTTTAAAGTGATTAGTCACACACAAGCCACACAAGTGGAGAGGAATTTAATCTCTTTTTATCACATACCAACCAAAAATGGTAGAGGTCTTACCGGAAGATCCAGTTTAAGAAAAATTATTTTGCTGCACAATATGTTAAAACACAGCACGATATCTTGCTGTTTACTTTCCTAATGCCCTGAAAGCCCAAGGAGATGGAAAGTTGATCTTAGCTCCAGTTTATTTTGGAACATTCCCTGTAATTGAAGCTGAATTTGTATTAGTATCTTTGCAACACAGGCTGTCAGTGTTTATTTTAGACTTCACACATAATGAAGACATAGCAGGCGTAAATTTAAAGGGAGATGGTCAGGAGACAAGTACACTTGTTTCTTGTGTGAACTTAAAAGCAGAAAATAAAAAAGACATCAATTCTTTCATGTTCCAAATATATGTTTGTAGACTGAGTGTCAAATTAGTTTGGCCCAAACTCAGAGCTGTAGACATAACTAACTGTAGTGCATGAAAATGATCTTTCACTAACATAAAAAAAACCCCAGGGATTCGTCATATGAATGAATTTAATGCCTGGGTTAAAAGAATATTGTGGTCAACCATATCAAATGCTACACTGACATCTAGCAGGACAGGTGTAGTCATGAGTCCATTACCTGTGGCCATGGAATATCATTAGTGACGTTCATCTGTTACTGATTTAGAAATGCCAGCCCAGATTTAAAACTAAACCAAAATAAGCTGCTGTTCTGACAGTAGCGCCCTGAAACTTCAGCCGCCAGGACCATGGAGGTCACTGTGAAGGAAGACTTTAGTTGTTTCTCTCTGTCAGTTTTGTGACTGCCATGACAGTAGTTCATATTTAGATTGTGTTGTTGAGGAGAGCTGAAGCCTGGTGGTCACAGAGAAACAACACAAGAGGAAGAGGATAAAAACAAGGGCTCAGTTTGTCAGCTGACTGATTCTAAATAAAGTAGGAATCTAAAGTTCGAGGCATTTTATTTACTTGTGAGGAATGAGACGACATGAATACAAAGTGTCTCTCTGAAGTGAAACTCATATTTATTCTGCTCTTTAGAGAAACTGTAGTTTCAACAGGCAAAACAACAGTGGTTTAGCGTTCTGTTAGAATCAAAAGAGTTGTACAAAACAGCTCAAGAGGTTGTCAACCCAAGGACAAACAGACACGCGTCTGGAAAATAGTTGATGATTTTTTGTTGTTGTTTTTTTTTTTTAAGTTTCTTCTCTGTCACTCGTCTGAATTTTCAGGTCAGCAAAAAAAAAACAGACAAGTTTTTCCAAATGATAGCGGCGACAATGTTTACAGCAGCCATTTAAAAAGATGGAGCAAGCCACTTGACTCCACTTGTCTCGTTCGATAAGGGGAAATGCTTTTCCAGAAGGTCATAGTCGGCTGACCGTGGAATTATGAAATACATCGCAGTTTGCACCCAATAACTCTTGAAGCATATTGTCACCTCGTGAGAGGACACAGTGGCCGGCATGAGAGCTCACACCAAAACACCCACATAACTAAAACAGATTTTTGCTGTTCTTATGTGTGAATTAACCTTAACTCTTAACTGTGTGATAAATTGAATCTGAAATTATTTCAAATATCTTTTGAATAATTTCAAATTAGTTTAGGAAGCTAACTTTTCACTTTGAATCACTTTGAAACTTGTTTATTGTTGACAAACATAACGTCCATCTTGCTTGTGCATGCACTGCTCTCACCCTGCCCCACATAGCACATACAAGCTCAAGCTTCCCGATGTGCTGCAGAGAAACAGTTTATCTAACATCATCAGAGGCCGTGCTAACTAGCCTTAGCATTCAGGACAGGGGCTGTTGTGAGGAACTAGCTGTAGTGTAGCACAGAGCAACGGGGAAGGGTGTGAGCAGTGGTACGCAACCATGATTGACAGCGCTAAGGCCCTCCTTCTGGCTCTGATTGGTTGTTTCTGACCGGGAGCCGTGTGTTTCTGCAGATAGCTGTAGCACCTCAAAGAGGAGGCAGAAGAGCTCGATATTTTTGTATCTTGTCTCATATTATACTATAAAGACATAGTAACAGTTTTAAGAAAACAGTTCAAAATATATGAATTATAAATGTTACCTATTGCAGATAATTGAGAGCCATTGATGAAGACACAAATATAAAAAAAAAGGGAGCATGAAGCTACGTTTTTCTTGAAACAGTACCATTTTTTTGTCTCCTTTCTAATGACACTCGACTCAGGAGGGTGGATATTGTCTGAGAGGAAAAGGATCATTATATGAGACCTCATCTCAATAAAACACAGCCTGTCATGGATTATAGATTAATTAGTTTGTCTTCACCTGAGACCAATGAGTGAAATCCAGTGGTGAAAAAAGCCAATTTTACGCACCTCTGATTAAATAGTGTAAAATTACTTTTTAGAGATAAGAGCCCAGAGGAAATCGTTTTTCTTCCCGGGTTGCGCATCATGAAGTTACGTTTGCGATGCAAAGTGGGTTGATAAGACGAATTGGACTTGCAATTAAAGTAAGAATAAGTTTCTGCCCGTGTGCGGCTCAGTAAGAGACAGCGGGCAATTGGAAAACGAAGCAGACGCGCACGGTGAGTTTCACATCAAATGTCTTCAGATGCAGTATCACATCTCCGCGGCTGTTACTGCACTATCAGGAAATGAATGGTGTTAAGTTACTTGCGCTGTGAGGTCTACATCTGATAGAGCTTTCCCTCTGCTTGAATGGAAGACATTTAGATGCTAACAGATCGATAGCTTTACAGGAAAACATCTGTCCTTTGTGTGTTATCATTATAGATATTCAGTAAATGAAGGACTTTTGTCTATAAAGATAATTAAAAATAATGAGTCTGACTATGAAAGTTTTGACTTACTTGTTATGCGAGGTTCTCCATGACTGTAATTTTCCCCCAAAAAATTTAATTTAAGTATGGCCAAGAGAAGATATGTCGTCACACCTGAACGATTCTGAAAAATTTGTTTGCCTTTTTTCACATTTTTGTCAAACAATGCATTTTAGAATTAGATTTTATACCACTGGAAAGCTTATTTCCCCGTAAACAGTGGCACTTTTGTACGTTATATTAATTTGACAATTGTGTGTTCTGAATGCACGACATTTGTCAACCCTTCTTAAGGTTTTTTGCCAAGCAACTGTCGGTTTTAAGCCCAATTATGCAGCTTAGTTTTCTTGTTTGTTTTCAGCATCTAAAATGAAATTTCACAACTGATTTCTCCTTGGGAACAATTCGTTTGAGTTATATAGAAGACTATTTCTCACCCATGATTATGAATTCATTGAATGTCACAGCATGCCTGCTGCACAATTTGCATGGTGGGCCTGTTAGGCCATGCAACACTGTGAAATCACAGATAACCGAATGTAAGTCATACTTAAACACATTAAGTTAAGCTTTCAACTTGGACATACTGAATTAGATGTAGGATTTTCAGGATCATAAGCAAAAACGCTCCAGAAGACATTTTTCTTTTACAATAATGATAAGCTGATCACCAATAAAAAAACAAAAAAAACAAAAGTCCACTGTGAAACTCCCTCTTCAGCGCTAGTGGTACAATTTTTTCGTCAGATTGTCAAAGCTGTCAATAAGACTCAACGCTCCTGTCAGCTTTTCGCGTCCTGTCTCAGCCTCGCTCATCAGTTGGTTGATGTGGCTATTTTAATTAATGGCACCAGACACCGCGAGCAGCAGTGATATTTCTGACATCTTTCACAACAACAGGTGAAGACAGACCGAGGAGACTCTAGAGAGGTGTTTTTTTTGCTATGTTTATTTGCTTGGAAATGATGAAACCGAACTTAAGATCTGATGAGCAATCTGAAATGATGGATCTGACAGTAGGTTCGATGGTAGTTTTGGAATGAGCGGAAAGCTGTCAAAGAAAGTCCAGAGTGGGGGGAAAACACAGGGCACATTTTACATTCAGTTATGCGGATCAAAAGTAAACTTGATGTTGATTAAAGTACTATTTACCATTGTTTGTTGGTGTTGGGTTTTTTGTTTGCTGGTTGTATGCCTTTTGGGTTAGGGTTAATTAATAAACTGCATAGTCAGACATTTTTGTTTTTTAGATTGTCAGGATCCGTATAAGTCTTCCATTTTAACCCCTTAACTGGTGGTACCAAAATCACCAAAAAACAGCTGGAAAGGTTTACCCAAATTAAATCAGCTGCTGCTCTAAAACAATTTGGAGTACAAGCAAAAGCTTGGTCTCTTTATGAAGATGACAAGCTAAATTTTATATTTTTGCAGTCAAAATGCTTTAATTGTGAGTAGTTTGTAGTTATTACTTTTATTACACAAAAGAAATTACAAGTTTTTGTAAATGCACATTGAATGTTGAATGTATGGACTGGAAAATACAATAAATCTGTAGAATAAAGTATTCTGTTCGTGCAGGCACATGCGGGGCGGGGGGAGAAGGGAGATTGAACCCCTGCCCCTTTTATCCTTGATGCCCCTAGTGCCCTTTGAGGTTTTTTTTATTTTTATTTTTTTTATTAAATATTTTTTTATCTGTATGTCAGGAGGCCTGCTTGTGCCCCTCAGCAATAATATTTAGCTAAATATAATAATTTATCAAAATAAACTAGTCTGGCCCTCAGTCTAATAACGACTCTCAGTTTCTGCCTCCATGTTGTTCAGAACAGAGTCCATGGTAAAGAGGAGGATCTGCGCCTCTAACTATCAAACTATTGGCAAGAATATTTTTTCATACACTGGTTTGTGAATAAAAATGTAGGTCTGATGTTGACATTAATAAAACTGTTTCTATTGTCCTCGCAATAGTGAGGAAAAAACCCGCCTCGCCCCTAAACACAGAAATGCTTCGGCAGCAGAGAAAACTTCTGACTTTAACTTCATCATTCTGCTAAAAGCCCGGTTCGCTACAGGCAGTCTGGGTCGGAACCACAGACAGATAGAAAGAATGTCTGTCTTTATGTCAGACATCCTGATATAAGACACGGCACTGCGACTGTCACCGCGAGTCGTGACGCAGCTCAAAGCCCCGGTACCACCCGGTACCACCCGGTACCACCCTATGCCACCCGGTACCACCCGGTACCACCCAGTACCACCTGGTACCACCTGCTGACTGTTCCCTCTGCTTCTTCTTAACGTTTCTACCAGGTGGGATCTGGGCTGGAGGCTCGCGGCTGAAAATAGAAGTTACTGCAGAACCTCAAGTGTTAAAGGAAGATTC
>CAEFZX010017278.1:0-83013 GCA_903066825.1 Alfaro cultratus
ATATATATATATATATAAAATATATATAAAATATATATATATATATAGTGTATATATAGTTTGTTTTTTGTGGGGGGGGGGTTTAGCTAGATTGCAAGCGTCTCTTTTGCTCTGAGCATTTCACTGGAGGAGCAGATGTATTCCTAAAAGATAGGTTTATAATTGATGCATTTAAAGTTGGCAGAATGGACCAATCACACAGCTGGCGCCTCTACGTGTTGCCTCACTGGTGCACTGCCTTGGCGCCCTGACTAGTGAGCTTAGCAAGTTTTCTGGGGGAAACCCTGACAAAGCACAGAGTTAGACTGAATAGACACATTTTTCAATTTTGGGACCGATATAGATATTAGTGTCAGATCGGTGCATCTCTACTTTAACCTTGATTAAAGGTTGACCTCTAAATAAATAACTCAATCCACGAGTTGAAGACTTCCAAGACTAAATCTGTACAATTTTCAATAATCCAACACAACAGAAACACCCAGAAACAAATAGTCTGCCTAAGTCACCTCTGCTGAGACCAGTTTCTCCTGCAGTAACTGATTGTAACTCTGGAATCGCATGTGTTGCATCAGCAGCACTTTGCAATCAGTCTGCAGCAGCTGTGTCAGCAGCAGCTCCCGGATCTCTTCTGAGCTCAGAGAAAGGTCAACCACAAGCACTTCAGCCAAGATGGACGGATCGATCCCTGGGGAACAGGAGTAAATGAAACCTTGAGTTATTACTTTCAAATGCGCAGGAAGAGGTCATCGCCTCAAAGTCAACCTGTTTCCTGCTCATGATCCATGTCGGGTTGTAGCTGTCCTTATTATAATCTTATCATCCCTTCAAGATTCAGATTATAAAAACAGCGCTATGTAAAATGCCTTGAGCGTTTTCATGTTTTGATCTTGCCTGATAAAATGTGAAACAGCTCAAGAGGTGGAATTTAATCCATGTTAGGACAAGAATAAACTAGATTCTTGTTAGCATTACAAGAATCTAGCATTAGCACACAATTAATTTAAGGAAGCCGTTTGCAATAATCAATTAATCTAGATCATTTCTATTTTGAGGATTAATATTTTGTAATATTTTTTAACTCAACATTATAAACAGATTATAATTTGTTTCTGTTTACAGCTTGTGTAAACAGAAACTTTAAAATCCATTTTAATTAAGGTTTCAGTTGTTTGTGGTTCTTATTTCTACTTATTGTTTTTGGCTGTCTTGTTTTATTTTGGATATTTGAAATATCTCCCAGTTCCAGTGTTACCAGCTTTTTTTACATTATCACATTTTGTTAGTCTGTGAGAGGGTGGACTTGCATCAAATTGTGTCCTTTTTTTTATTGCTATTATCAATATGTTACGGTCTCAAAAAGCCAATATTACCATTTATCGCAATAATTTTTGGGACAAAAATTATTTGTCCCAAAAAAATAACCGTCAAGCAAAATTTGTTGTCATGATAGGCCTAAATGTAAGAAAAAATGTTGGTGCAGATGACATCAGCTGAGACACCTGCAGCAGATGTTCTTACCCCTTTTAAGCAGTCTGACAGGTAGAGGCGTGCTGAGGAAGAGGCGGAAATCTGGATGAACGGGTTGAGGAGGCTGCTCTCGTCTATAAAACCAAAATCGATTTGGAGGCACTAGTTTTGCCAGAAACTCAGGACTAGGTTTGGCACGTTCCACATGAGTAACAAGTACATTCAATCCTGGAAAAAAAAAAGATTTGCATCAGTATTTGACTTATAAAAAACACTTCATTATTTGAACAATAGGTACTTTATTTGGTTATTTAAATCACCTTTCTCAGCAGCGAGATCCAGCTTCTCAATGAGGTCCAGATCATCAGCACACAACACCAAATCACACTTTAACTCCGTCTCAAGACTTGCAGTCCTTCCTAGACAGGAGGTAAGTGAGATGTATTGACTCCTAGCACAGATTTGAAGAGGTTTCAAAACAACTTAGAAATGAGACTCAGTGAATTGCACAAGATGTGATGTGAATATTAACCAACAGACAAACACAGAGCCGTTATTAACTTTGAAGTTATATCAAAGCATATCGTTCGGTCCAATTAAGAGTGTGTGGCACGACTTGAAAGTCAATGTTCACAAATAGCAAAGATACTGATGTTTGTTGTTGTAAATTGACATAGTTTTAGGATGTTCAAATGGTATCAATACTTTTGAAAAGCACTCCATTCCCTCAATAAGAAAGAGCAAACAAGATGATCAAAAAATAAATATAGTTAGATTTTTTTTATCAGAAAACATAAGGTGGCAAATTCTTTATAGTGCTTTGTTCCAATCATAAATATGTAAATGCCATTAAATTAAAATAACTTTGTGCCTAATGATTGTGACTCCTTGTATTAGATCAGTTCAGGTTAAACAGAAATAAGTTCAACACTGAGAGGACCTACCTATTGTGAACCACTTCTGAGAGCTCAGTTGGATGTGTTGGTAAGAGTCTGCCAGAAGAGGCCAGTGGAAAACGCAGGCCTCATTGTAGCTCCATAGCAACAGTTTCACTCTGAGTCTGGTTGAGAACGTGTCCTCAAGCTGCCAGTCATTTATTTCTAAAAGCCAACCCAGAGGCAGCGTCAGATTCTCAGTCACAGGGATGGGAAACCCAGGAGGGGGAGTAATGGTTTCAGTGCCTCCGTCGGTAAACAGGGAGTTTCTGATGTCCTTGGGGTTTACGTCAATATGTCGAGTCCGGCAAAGTTCCATCCACTTGTCCTTTAGATCTGTCCGTACAGCAGCCCCAAATGGTCCTAAGTATGAGATGGTGGCCGAAAGAATAAGGGCGTCACCAGGTATCCTCTGACGACGCGACTCCAATTTCTGAGGTAAAATAAAAAAGAAATTTGTTACCGCTCATTACAGTGCTGTGAAAAATGTTTTGCCTCCTTGCAGATTTAATGGATATTTCAGATCATCAAACTAGTTTTAAGTTTAGTGGAAGGTGACCTAAAAAAAGAAACATTTCTATTTTATTTATTTGTGAAATGTTATATCTAACCCAATGCTAAATAGTGAATTAACAATGACTGACCACATTTTTCAGTTCAGTTTTATCAGCCACCAAGATGCCTAATTCAGGGTTTCAAAAGGTCTCACTGGCTGAAATGTAAGACTTTTAAAGACCATTATGAATAAAATTTAAGATCGATATCACAACAGAAATGTACGAAAGTAATGCTTTTTTTCCCAGGGGACCAAAACTGTAAAATTTTTGTGATCTTTGGATGTAGCCTTGTATGGATTGGCAACAGAAATAAGTGTTGAAGACAAACGTTGTCCAACTAACAGCTGATAAATTTACATTTACCCATTAAAAGTGTAAAAAAGCTAGTTGCTTACTAGCAAGTACTAGCATCTGGTTACCAGTAGCCTTAACGGCCTTGAGACAGAGAGTGAAGTGTGTGATGATATCAGCATGCGACTCAAATGCTGGTCTGACACAAAAGCGCCGTAAAAAACAAAAAAAAACAAAAAACAAAACAGAGAAAAACTGATATAGTTACAGCAAATTTAAAAACCTGTAATTAATGTATTAAAGGCCAACATACATTTTCTTTAATTTTAGACTTTTTAAGCATGTGGGGACACCCTGTTACTCCCAGAGTCAAGTTATCACTTAAACTAAATCTGCCTGACAACATGAAGCAGGCAAAAAATATGTAGGGGACAAATACTCTTTCACTCTTTCAATAAAAGCCAAAAAAATAAAAATCTGGGAAAACGATTTGTAGAAGTTGTGGGTTTAGAAAGCATGTTTGTATCACCTGAAATACAGCCCTCCAGTTTTGGAACAGCATCGCCACACGCCTGGCACATCTGGTAGCATCTTCTTCTTCGTCCCCAGCTTTGTACAGCTGGCGTTGGAGGTCCTGCTGCTCATTTCGAATGTTTCGAAGCTGCTGCTCACAGTTCTCTAAGCGCTCATCAGCCTTCCTCTCATGCTGCTTCAACAAGTGCAGCAGACGCCGTAAACCTCCGGATTGACCTTCCAATTGTTTCTGGAGCAACAGGTTATGTTGCAAAAGGCAGCACTCATACATGGCCTGGATCCATCGACACAGGGACTCACAGGCCCTGCTGACTTCTCGCACAGCCTCTGGTTCAAACAGAGGACTCTCGACTATCTCTTTAAGCTTCTCCAGCTGCTTACCGGTCATACTGGAACGGTCAAAGAACTGCAGCTCCTGGGGGAAAAAAAATAATTGTATTAAAAGCATTCCACAAAGGTGCAAAAAAACCAGCTTGTTTCATTGGTATACAAACTGATGATGATGAATGAGCACTGCTTTGAATTGCATTACACTCTGTGTGATATTAGGAAGGTTTTACTCCGAGACATTTTCCCTTCACGCACCTCAAAAAAGTTGGGCTGTCCGAGGAGATGCTTGGCACTCTCCCAGCCTGCCGGACGGTTAAACATCAAACACATAGCGTCCATTATCTTCACCACCCCCTCTGGTGGATCCCTGTAGTGACGCACCTCCTCCAGGTCAGCTTGATTCAAGCAATTTAGAATCTCAAGGCCTGCCAGGAATATTGATTGTATCTTGAAAAAGACAAAGCAAAAAAGAACAACTGTAAACTACTAGGTGACCAAAAATGTTCAACACAAAGCATACATTACAAAACAAAAGGCATTAATGTAGTTTTGGACAAATATTATACAGTGTCTTGCAAAGAAAATGTATTTTCTTACATTTTAAACAAAACATTTTCATGTATATAAAAAGCACATTTTGTTAGACCAAAATGGATAATAACGAGGTGGAAAGAAGTGGATTTGTATTCAGCCAACTTTAGTTGACTAAAATCCAGTGCGAGCCATAGCCATCAGAATATGGGTGGGCAATATGATATGTGATAACAATAAAATTGACGATAAGAACTACTTATTGCTTTTTTTTTAAGGTAACTGTATGGCTGTGAATGCATGACACATAAATCATCGCCCTACAAGCACAAACACTGATCTTGAAAAACATCTCCATTTGTAATATCCTTCTTTAGGACACAAGTCACAAAAAGAATTGTGATTTGTAACTACACTTAATCATTTTTTACATTTTTTGATATTTGTTGATTCACCTTTTGTTGACCAATGGAGAATAGAATGAATTCCAACAATAATAGCATTTTTAAACATAACTGACTTGAATTTATTGCGACGACAATTGTTTAAACTCTTATCATGATAAGAAATTGATCACGATAGATGATGAACGATACAATAAACACCCATCCCTGCTTTAGAGTCACTTAAGTTGTAAAGAAAATCTAAAATCAGTACAAATTCAGATGTTCAGTGAAGACCTGAAAGGTTTATCAGAGAAAAGTCGTGAACAACAGAGTTATGGAGAAGAAACACAGCAGACAGTTCAGAAAGAAAGCTGTGGAGATGTTTAAGATAGTTTGAAGTAATAGGTAAAGGTAATTTTATTTATATTGCACATTTCCAGCAACAAGTGATTTACATTAATTAGAAAAAAATAAAACCAAACAACAAAACCAAAAGAAACACAAAAAAGTAAGAGTAACAAAAACAAAAGCTAAATGTTGGTTCTACATATTTGATTCGTTCTGGGTTACTAAGTACTCCACAATTTATAAAACTAACAGGAGTTTCTGTAGGGTCTTGCTCCAATATTAAAAGTATGAAGCTAAATGTTGGTCTAAAGTAATAAGTACTCCACAATCCATACTCTAACTGGAGTTTACCAATTAGTGAGGTATAAAACTAAGTGTGGTTCTCCTTGTTTGAAACTGAATTTTCTGGCCTTCATGTATGTGTGAGGGAAAACTAACAAAGCAAAAGGTGGTTCAACAGAGTATTAACTCAGGTGGGCTGAAAACATACAATACACACACCAAACTCTTCAGATCTATATTTATGAAAATGTTGCCATGATATATATATATAAAAAAAAACATTACCAGATCTTCAAACTGTGAAATCATCTTCTCTGTGTGACGCAGTTCTTTCTCTCCAGTAATGCGTCTCTCCACAGCTTCTTCATATTCAATCTTCGACTGTTGTAAAATATCCATGAGCTCTGACTCAAGCTTTTGAATAGAGAAACACAATTTTCTTTTTTTAAAAGTCACTTCTAGCTAATTCTGCAAATGTATACTTACTAGAATAAACTCCAAAGGTAAACATCTGTTTAAAAGAAACTTTTTAAAAATATTCTAACAAACAAAACTGCAGTAGAGTTTAATTATATTAAAAGTGCATTAAATTGTTTTGCATTACCTTCCGTGCATTAACAATCTGTTCTTGCAGTTCCATTAAAAGTTGTTCACACAGTTCAGATGTTTTATTTACAGCATCCAAGCGTGTCAAAGCATTAGTAATTCTGGAAGAAATATATAGAACTTTACTATGTTTTAGTCCAGAAAAATCACGTATGACATTTTATTTATCTCCATTAAGGAAAAAACAGAGCCTGACTTGAATGTTAGAATTCTCAAGATGCACATAATTACAAATGTTATGGCAACTAAGGAAATAGCATAACAATTAGAGAAAGAAAAATCTGATTTAAAATATTTTACCCTCGTAATACCCACCATTTGTCTGGTTTGATGCATAACAATTTACTTTGTTTGATTTTATTGTTTGTTCTTCTCAATCAGCAAAAAAGGAAAGCAAAATGTAATATTATTGTTTACAATCCATTATCGCAAGAACTGAAACGGTCTAGAATATTCTGATTCTGCCTTACCCTAGTGAAAAACAAATGTACTGTAATGTAAGTATACTAAATTTTAAAACACTTAAGTATATTGGCAGTCAGAACTATCAGACTTCTGAGTATGTTTGAATGGTTCTATAGCACATCTTTTTCTTCTGGAAAAGATATTCACCTTATTAAGTTTTATATAGCCGAGTGTGTCAATGTCATATTTTTGTCAATTCAGGATTAACCATAAAATGATAAAAAAAATAATAAAAAAATAAAAAAGCTGCATCAATACTGCAGAACAGTTACCTGTCATGTTTGGTTTGCCATTTGCTGTACAGCTTGTTGTAGACGTGGGCAAAGCAGGCGATGAACTCCAGATAAGTTGTAGGGGTCAACGGACGAGATTTAACAAAGATAGAAGAATGCTTAAATGAAGACTGGTGGATTCCTGCCATGGCCACAGACAAGGTATCCTCTGAGAACTCTATGGGTGCTTTAAAAAAAAAAGAAAGAAAAGAAAAAACACAACCACATAAAACCAAAGAGTTAATGTTTCAGGGTCAAAAATAGGTAAACAAAAAAAAAACATGGTAAGGATTAGATGAGTTCTATTGGCAGGACTCACTATTAAAAGGACACAATTTGAAGCTCTGAATAGCTATTTCTGCCAAAGACTGACAGGACCATGACTGGTAGACTTCCACACAGCAGCTGAGCTTCAGGGCCTTGGTCAATTGTTCCTAAAATGTAAAAATATGCAGGAATTAAAATATTGTTGCACAGAACATTCAATTGTTTTTGCCTGGGATGTTAGTTTTATCTTCCTAATGATTTCATGTACACTAAATACAATAGATCTGACATCTTTAACCTTTAACTGTATTTTGGATTGTTTATCTATAAAAGTGAACATGAAATAATTTTTTATTACAGCCAATACAAAGTTTGACACACTTAATATTTTAGCACTTACACTCCAGATCTGTGTTTCTTTGTTTGCAGGTAAATCATTGACTTTTGTGAAAGACATCAACAGGAACACGTGAATATTTTTGTAATCTTTACCGAAAGACCTTTGGATCACAGAGAAAGACATAACACAGAGTTGAGAGTTCATACACAAAAACCAGAAAGCTTTGAACAATTCCATGTCATGTATATACTTATATATATTCACAATGCCATAATGCTGTTTTAAAAAATTTAAAAAATTAAAAAACAGAAACTCAGTTCAAAAAAGGTAAATTTATCAGGCACTATGACATTACAACCAACTAAATATCTGTACATCATCCTATATGTTAAATGTTACAAAATACTATGCAGAAAGTGAATATTTTTCCACTTAAAGTTGCAGTATAGATTTATTAAAAAAATTACTTATTTTTGTTAAAATTCTCATTATGTCATAACAGTATAATATGAGACAGATAATTTATGAAAAAAAAATCAAGCTCCCCTTCCTTTTCCCAATGCTCCAAGTACTAACTGCAGAAATACACCAGTCAGTAGGAAACAACCAATCAGAGCCAGAAGGAGGGTTTCAGTGCTGTCATTCACTCTTGTTCTCACCCATTCCCTCATGCTTCCTGCTATGCTACAGCTACTTCACCAAAACATAGTCTGCCACGAATCCTAAGGCATGGCCACAGAGGGCGGATAAACGGTTTTCCTGTAACAGGAAGTTGTTTCTCTACCAATAGCACATTTTTCGATGCGTACACGATGGTGACTGACAGCGCTAAGACACTCCTCCAGATTCTGATTGGTTGTTTTTGACCGGGAGCGGAGCATTTCTTTAGACCTTGATTTTTTTCACAGATTGTCTGTCTCATAACATAGTGACAGTTTAAATGAATATAGAAAAGGACATTTGCATAAAAGTTACGTACTGCAGCTTCAATTGGTGTGCTTGGAGGAAGAAAAAGAAGCATGCTAGCACGTTTTCCTCAAGTCTAAAAGGGGCTAATTTGTGATGACTAGACAACTGATACAAAGCATCTCTGAAAAGCTTTGGAAAAGCTGTCTTTCATGCCAAAAAAGAGTTACTTTAGCTTAAATTGCTAAATAAATTTGGGCTGCCGTTGACAAAAAAGTCCTATCAGGATGCCTATTTTGGTCATAAAGATGCATATGTTAGGTGTGTTGCTGGACTTTATTCTTTGAACAAGTACTAGTTTTTGCACAATAACTAAGTAATAAACTTTGTCTTCCACTTACTTTTCATTTATCCAACTTTCCATGCGGTATCGACTTAAGTATTTCATAGAAGTCACTCTGAAAACATGAGTACTCAGTTTTTCCTCTTTGTAATCCACTGGGGAGGCCTTCTGTGCCATAAGCATCAGTATTTCTTCTTTCACAGCTGGACTGATGTTTTCATGGACCAGTATGATGGTATTAATGCCCTTCAGATTGGTTCTGTCCTTTGCTTCTTTTATGATGTCATGGAACTGAGTCTCATTGCTAGAATCTAACTCTATTAACTCATAACCTGTGATGTAGGCAGCTAAACGTACAGCAGTTTTACGTCCTGTTTTCCTGTCTGAGCCGATCAGCACTCCATGGCCTCCAGGTAGAAGCAAAGCCCTGAGTATGTGTAGTAGCTGCATGATTCCCTGTGTGTGCAAAATATATCTGTTTGTTATGCTATAGATTTCATCGACTTCTCTATCAATGAGCGCATGAAGCTTTTGCTGTAGTACATCAAAGTCATGCTGCTGATACGAGCCGGGTTTAATCTTTGGGTGATGTTTCACAGATTTCACTGTAGGATAGAACTCAGGAGCACACACAAGCCTGGTCATTTCTTCCACAATGAGCTTCAACAACTCTGGTCCAACAGTGTAACTTTCAAGGCTTCTCTCCTCTGTGGAAAATGCTCTAGTTTCTGCCTGGCCATTCTGAAGGTCTGACTGTCCAACTATACTCCTCTGATGAAATTGTGCAGAATCAACATTCTGACCTACTGCAAGTAATTGTTGGATATCTTCAACTTCCAAAAGGTCCATATGGGCTCCTTCCATAAACTCACGTCCATAGTGGATTAATGTTGTCTTGGCAACAAGTGTCAAAAAAGTATTCATTTCCTTCTCTGAGCAGAACCTGTCACCGAAGGTGCGTATGCACTCATGCATCCAGAGATGAATTATGCTAAGAATAGGTACTGAAGTAGTTGATGCAAACGGCAGGGAACCCAAACTAATTTTTCTGTCTTTCTGGGTTTCTGCATTTAAAATGTCATGCTGCCACAAGTACATCCCTGAAAACACCTTCTGAATGTCATGATAAGAGAATAAAAAGAAGGGCCGCTGTCCAGTGGGATGAAAATGATCACATACAGCATTGTAAAGACATATAGTTGCAGTGACTATACAGGTTGACATTTTCTCGACACAGCAATCTAGTGGCATTTCTCTAAGCCACCTTTTTAGAAATGCAGAATGGAAAGACAAAATAGCATCTTCAGAAAGGCTAGGCAGCACAACGATGGAGAAGAGTCTTGAGAGTCGCAAAGATATTCCACCACTTCCACGATCACGATCACCCAGTCTGGAGATATTAGACGTAGTCAAATAGCTGACAGTTTCAGAGTTCAGAGACTCAAGAAAGTAGGAGTCAAGTGTCACAATCTCTCCCTTTGATATACATTGACGTAGTGCCTCCAAGGCTGTTGATTCTCTCCCAAAGACATCTTTCAACAAAAATAAAATATATTAATTTCAAAAGCCTTTTATCTATGAAATGTAACAGTCATTATTTTTACTTACCACAGGGGGTATCATGCAAATCCTCCACAAAGATAAGGAGACTTGGAGGTTTTGCTGTTGAATACAAATTATCTTTTCCGAACTTCTGTCTGCAGATATTTTTAAGTATGAGGTGCAGGTCTTTGTAGCTCAGGAGTGGACTTGCTGCA
Source organism: Alfaro cultratus (assembly GCA_903066825.1). Lineage (NCBI taxonomy): Eukaryota > Metazoa > Chordata > Actinopteri > Cyprinodontiformes > Poeciliidae > Alfaro > Alfaro cultratus. Next base: position 10,621 of record CAEFZX010017278.1, read on the forward strand.
ATGTTAATGTGTGGCAGGTCAAAACTTGACAAGCTGTTGCTCAGAGTGGTTCTCCCAGAACCCGGCTCTCCTGCAATCAACACTGGCTGGTTTGCCTCCAGCATTGTGTCCACCAGATGCCAGTATGTCCAAAACTGTTGTAATAAATTGGAAATAAGAATAGAATAAGATGATAACCTGAATGTTTTATTCATTTTCACAATTGTTGGTTTAATATAATGAACAAACCTTTGGAGTAACGGTATTTGTTGACAGCATATCACTGGGATCCATTTTACTATCTTTACTGAAAAAGTGCTCAAATAAACTTTCTCGCTCTGGAACTTGAATTTTGTACCTGGAAGCAAACAGCACTTTGCGGGTTAACAAGTCAAATTTTGGCCAATGCCTGAAAAAAAGAAAACAAAACAAAAAAACAGAAAGGTTAAAAAAAGTTGTTACAAATATTAGAAGAGATACTCAGCAATGTAAATCTGCTCAACACACAAAGAACTAAATTGCAAGGGCTCCATTAAGATTTGTGTACCTAAAGTGCAGATGTCCACCAAATGCCCAAACATAAGCCACCAAGAAAAAGTTTCTGAAAAGCAGCTCTTGCTCACTTTGAGGATTGCTGTTTGGGTCATTGGTTTCATCTAAAGTCACATGAGAGAGACAGGTAAGTCACACAAAATGGACAATGGAAACTAGCATGACTATCATGCTAGTTGAGCTAGATGAGCTGATGAGTGTATCAGCTCATCTTTTGTGATTAACACACCTGTTTTGTCTTTTTGGGGGTGCCTTACAAAATGTTGCAGAACAGCTCGCAGGATCCTAACAAAAGATGTGATTTCTTGAAGGCCATAATTTTCACATGATCCACTTTCAAAATTATTGACAGAAGTTAAACCATGTTGTCCAAGTAAACTCAATGTTTTGGAGAAAAGGTCTTGAGCCAGTCGTTTCCACATTTTCTGCACTCCTTCATCCAGTTTATACTCTTTTGAGATAGCATCCATTTCACTGTTCCATATAGACTTCCACAGATCAGTGTGTGTGAAATAAACAAGGCCACACCGGGTCACAACAGAGGGACTTGCATCACATAGGTCGGTCATCTCCAGAAGCAGACTGAATTGTGATGGAGATAAGATTGTTTCACCTGTTGACATACACAGATGTGGCTCCTGGGAACTGCACAGTGTGGTAAAGTAATCTAACCAGCAAGGCTGACCTATAGGCTCTCCATCCAATACCAACCACTTCGCAAGTGATGTCTCTTCGCTGTCTATGTCATCCATAAAGATTTCAAGGCATGTTCGATCGTATCGTTCTGAATCTTTAAGAACTTTTGCGACAGCTCCATCTTTCCATCCTCTTTCTTCACAGAAACATCCAAATAGCTCACTGTGGGACATGGCATTAGGAAACAGGACCATAGTGTCAACATAGCACCATTTCAATGCAATGATCTGTGCTTCTCCATGTGAGGTACCTTTGTTGTTTATACTTGTGCTTGCCAGTCTACTTAATGCCCCAGCCAGAATGTTGTAACAAGTACTTTTTCCACTACCCGATGGGCCAATAAGAATGACCGTTTGAGAGAACTTCAGGGTCTGGTACAGAGTAAGGGTTTGCTTTATTATTTCCTTGTCACAACAGAGGTGTACTTCTTGCAGCTCTTCAACAACTGCATCTTGAAGTTGTCTTTTCTCACTTTCTTGAATAAATTTTTGAAAATCTGGAAACTGAACTGCTAAAGGGAATGTGTCCTTGAGAATAGTGTAGAACTGGGAGGATTTCCTGGGCTCTGGTGTCAAAACAGAAAGAATAGCTTTGACAATCGCTGTTTCCTCCATCAAAGCCTGTAGCGTGCACAGCAGAGCCTTGCGTAGCTTTGGAAGCTTTGTAGTTTCTTTTCTTTCCACTGACAAAGGATCACTCTCTTCAGCAGCACTTACTTGATCCCGAATGGAAATTTCTCGCTGACTAATAGCATGGTGTAAGTATATTTCTGAGGCAGAGATGAGCTTTTGCAAGACAACAAGAAAACAGCTTTGATTGTCATTGAATAAATCAGGGAGGCATTCGGAATCTTTAATCAGAGTGATCAGGCACAACAGACGATGGCTCAAAGACAATGCATCTAAGAATCCCATGGAAGCCAGCGTCACTTCAGCAACAATTCTGTAATCAGGGTGTGTTAATGAAACAGGCCTGGCAGCAAATCGCAGGCAATCTGGAATCTTTGATGCATATTGATTAGATGAGGTAAGAACACATCCAAAGCTTGTGTTGAAAAATATTTTTTTCCCTAAAAACTCAGAATGCCATTCTGGAGCTAAAATCTCAATGCAACCTGTGTCTGTGAGTGCAGTTTCACTCTCTGACTCCTTTATCAGCTTTTCACTCCTTTTTTTCTGTACATCCACATAGCAGTGGTGTATGTCACTGAGAAGTTGTTGTAGCAGTGTCAGGACACCTTGTGATAGTAAGTCCACAGATTCCAACAGAAGCCACACTCCTGCCTGAATGGCACCCACCAACATTTGTTGAACAACAGCAGATGCCGTGCTTGAAGAGCACTCTTTAACCACAACCAGCTGTCCAAGAGCTTTTCCTAGCTGGATTACAGTGTTTGTTCTCCCAGACATTGAAAGTCCACCCATAAACCCAGACCTGTACCTTATCAAAGCAAGAACAAGCCCCAGAGTTGCCTTGTCTGTGGTGGGAGTATGCACCAACAACCAGTCATGTGGTCCATAATACTCAAAGCCGTACTGGAAATGGTGATCCAAAATATCCACATAACATGATGGACTATCACTGCAGTCCAGAATCTCATCTTCTGTGTTGACATGATACTTCATCATGCTTAGCCACTCAAAAGATGACTCGGGTACCCCTGGTAGGTCCATGAGTCGAGACAGCTGCCGTCCATGATTCATTGCAAGTTGCACCAAGGCCCGCAAACACATCATTGCATATTTGGAAATCAAACATTTATTTTCAGAGCCCAGGACTCTATTCCTGATAACATTGCAAAGGATTGTCAGTTTTACATTGTTCTTTGTCTTGATCTCATTCAACGCTTCTGCACTTCCTTCCTGGAAAGCCTTGAGAACACATCTGCAGCAGAATGCCTCCTCTACCACAAGCAGACATTGAAGTGGAAAATCCAGAAACAAATCTAACAATGGGTGTGCATCTTTCATCTCGTCTGCATTGCCCGACTCAGAGTCAGCCGCTTTACTGACATACATTATCTCTTGACCGACTGGCTCAAGCTGTCTTCTCAGCACTGTGCACTGTTTTATGAGTTTTACCATTGACAATTTCAGGTGTTTTTCAAATTCACACAGCCAAATCACGATGTAAGGGTTCAATTCCAGAGGAGGCTGAAAAGCAATGTGTTCCCGTAGGCTGCCAAAAACACCCAGAACTTTTATCTGTTTGGGATTTTTAGATAAAGGCCCAGAACTCTCCAAAATGCTTGTATGTGACAATCTTTCAAGATCTAATTCAAGCGAATGTACACCTTTGAAGCATTTGCGCAAAAAGAATTGCTGTTTCAATACCAATGGGTGAAAAGAGAGTAGCTGTATTATCTCACTCTTGCTCAAAAAGTAGAATCTTGGAAACTGCTCATAAAAGTTCTGAAAAAGATTCTCCATCTGGTTGGAAATATCTTCCATTGTAAACAAACCGTCCATGAGAGTCTTGCAAAGGCTTTCACCATCATGTTTGCGATTTAGTTCAGAGCTCACAAATGTCCACACGTGAGGGTCGGTTGAGATTGATTGCATTATTTTTTTAAAAGCATCATCAACTGGTTGAAAATGCTTCAGCTGAAAAAAATCCATATGAAAATATTTAGTTACAAAGCTTTTAAAATGAGACATATTCAATTTGTGTACGCATTAGAACTTACCAGATGTTCTCGGTCACAATTTGATGTTTCAATAAATGTTTTTGTCAGGAAAACCCAAATTTGCTGAAATCTTTCAAATAAATCAAGCAGCTTATCTATACATGACGAGAAAAAAGGCAGTTTATTTTAAAGAGCTGAAGAAAAACAGAAAATCTTTTAACATACTTTCTTAATCACTACTTCACCAAGAACTTTTAGAGACTCAGCCAATTTTCTCAACTGCAGCCTGATCTCAACACTGTGTGGGGACTTCATCATAATGGAAAGTGTTATCAAATCCTTCTGTATGTCAGCAAAGTGTGTTTCTAGGCCTGAGAGAGAAAGTAGGAGAATATTACTATAATATAAACTCCTGAGGTATAGAAGCAGTGAAATCAAAGTCTTCATGTGAAATACTGAAATTGTCAAATTTATTTGGCCATACCAACAATGGCGAATCTGGTACCCTTACAGAAGCACTCATGGGTGGTTTTAACAGTTAACAGGATGGATCCTATGAACATCTCTTCTTCTTTGTAGAAGATACGTGTAGTCCGACAATGACGGCAAGCAGGGAGAACCAACTCATGTAGCTCAAATAGTCTCTGATTCCATTGTGAACAAAGCATTTGGAGACCCTTTTCCAAGTCCCTCTCTATTTGTGCGTCCCTGCATGTCTGATAATAGAAGAAGAAAAAAAGGATGGTTTACATTAAGTAATTATTAAGCCTGATTTCTTGTCTTTTGTTCCCATTCAATCACTACTGTACCAGACTGCATATAATCTGAAATATTTACTCGCCTTTTCTAAAAGTGTTTGGTGGGTTTCAGAGACAAAAAAAGACATGAATGTACCGACAGTCAGGTTGTTCTCTTGAACATCAAGGAGGCCCATGTCTGTGTGACACAACATTTTTATTAATATTTCATATTACTCTTGGAATCATATATACCTTGTAAAAGTATTTACATCCCTTAAACAATTCCACATTTTGTCAAATACAAATTCTTGTGTATTTTACAGCGGTTATGTGTTACAGAACCAACACAAAGTAGTACTCAACTGCAAAGTGGGAAAAAATTATGTAGAGTTTTCTAAATTTACAAATAAAAACCTTAGAGATATGGTGTTTATTACCATGACTCAAATGACCTCGCGTAAAAGTCAATGCAATCTTAAAATAAAATCATAAAAATTAGTAAATAATAATAATCGAAAACAAACAGCAAAAAGAAAGTCATTGTTAAAATAAAGAAACAAAAAAGTCCTTCTGATTGATTGACACAAGCCTTGCAGAAGTCAAAATAGCCTCAATGTAGAACAATTCTTTCAGCAGGAAAATTAACCTAGACTTAAAATACAATGGAGTAGTATAGATCAAATCATATTTTGTGTTGGAAAGATTTTATCTAAATCCAGAGGATGTGAGACAATTCTTCAAACTTACCCTAGAGAGGCTGTCCATTTAATATGGCTAGCTTGAAAAGTCGGAAGGGCAAATGTTGGTGGTTTTAAGAAGTATTGACTAAGGGTGTTTATTATGGACCCATGGTACATTTTTCTCAATTTCAATAAGCAAAGAATGCTGAAAACTACACATTCTTGTTTTTCCACTTCACAATTATGCACAACTTAGTGTTATTCTGTTATATTAAATCCCCCCCAAAATCAATTATCTTAGTAGGAAAAAGCAATAGTGAGAAGTGAAAAATTTCACATGAAATGATTCTTTTTGCAAAGCATGTGGTTCATATGGTAAAACATACATAAACAAAGTCACTAACCTTGGAGAAGAATTTTCCAGTGTTTCTCCTTAAGCATGGACTTCTTCAGATTTGCCAAGACCTCAGCCTGGTGGCTTAGCTTTTTCAGGATTCTTGAAGACTCTTCCAGCACTGCATCATCAGCAGGGATTATACTGGTCAAAGACAGTGCTTGGTTTTTCCAAAGGATAATTTTCTCCATAGCTTGTGGCACTGAAACCTAACAATGAAAACAAATCAGGAGATAAATGAAGCATCATAGAATAATAAGGATTTCTAGAGTACAGGTAGGGGTGGACTTCAAAGTCTAAGCTTCTCCAGTTTGGTCCTGAGTGTTTGCACACGTGTACCCATGTATTTTAGTTTACACACCGTCTCGTTGGCATTCTGACTCTGGTCAAGGAAATTTTGTAGTACTATTGTGATAATAATAAAACTGGCAATAACAACTATTTATTACTTCTTTTTTAGGTAACTGTAAGGCTGTGACTGCTGTGCCATGCAGTCACAGCCCCACAACAACAAATAATGCTCTTAAGAAACATACCCATTTGTAATACACTTCTTTAGGATACCAGGCACATATAGATGTTTGATTTGTATCATTAAACTGTGCACGGTAGCTGCATTTAATCATATTTTCCAATTTATCAATACCTATTGATACTCTCATAGAAAAAATTACTCAATTCCTAAAGTAATCCTTTACAACAGGCCTAAACTACATTCACACATGTTATATGTTGTAGGTTTATTCAAGTTATTTAAGCTCCAAAGAAATGAACAGATGCCAGAAAAGAATCACAAATTCACTTAAAGCTGAAGGACATTTCAATTTACTTAAGGAGTTGACCAAATTAAAAAATTTATACTGTAGCTATTTCATTTTCTCTGGTAATAAGGTAAAAATGAATGACTTGACAGGTTACATCACTGAGTTGTAGTAGATTCCACTCTTCCATCCATGCAGTGCACTCAGCTTTAAGTTGCCACAACTCTCCACGGGCGAGGATTTTCTTGACATCTACTGCCAGACTAGCTAGATCCAGTTGCTCCTCTAGTGGGACGCACAAAGATTCAGAGGTTTAGTAACTTGATAACATCTGTTTCTCAGTTAGTTGCATAACTATTAAAGATGCCTATTCTTTTTTTTTTTCTCATACAAAATATTTTTATCTAGACTCACCTTGCATTGTTTGACTGCAATTACTAAGCTCCTCCAGTTTGGTCCTGAGTGTTTGCACACGTGTACCCATGTATTTTAGTTTACACACCATCTCGTTGGCATTCTGGCTCGGGTCAAGGAAAGGCCCAGAGGTAGCCTTAAGGACTATATTTCTAAGGTCATATGACAAATATGAAAACATTGTGCCCAGTGCATTGGTCACAGTGGGAAGGCTTTGGGACACAAGGGCATCAGCCTGTTTCAGGTGGGCAATAAAATTATCCCACATCCTCATCATCTAAATATAAGAACACAAACAGATGCAAACGAAAAAGTAATATTTTCGAGATCTGACCAAACATTGCAAGTTTTCAAGTTTATGCACATAAAAGGAGAGAACGTCTATGAAGTGCCTTATTTATGGAATAATTTTCACATCTCTGTCAGCTAACCTTCTCTTCCAAAGCCAGCTCCTCCTCAGTCATCTTCCTATAGATCATGCAAATTGTGTCACGGAGAGAGAGAATGTATTCCAAACGCCTCTGCATGTCAGCCAACATCTTCTCCAACTCCCTGACCTGCACAGGGGCAAGAAATAACCTGTTTATCAAACATATTTTAAAGTATCACAACTTTATTAACTGTGACCTCCTCCCTCTACCACTTCCCTATGGTAAAGATGTCGGTTAATAGAAAGATGTTAAAATAAATGTTGCACCAACATCAAATCCTGGAAATGAAGAACTTTTAAAAATAGAACAAAGATATATAGACACATTGCTTTGTATTTCAATATGAAACAGCAGTGCATAAAGGAGCATCTGCCACGGTAAGATAAAGGCACATTTAGGTTAAATTATTCACTTGGGTTGAAAGTGTAAAAAAAGATGGCCTAAAATGACTTATTGTTCATAAACCTTTCTTTTAAGTGTAAAACAAACAAATTTGTCTTTTATTTAGAGACATAAACAGATTTATAGGGCATCCTGGCAAAGATCCAACCTAATTTGAATATGCTTATTCATGGTGAAGAAATGACTGTTTTTAATCAAATTAACAGAGTTGCTGTTGGTACTTCTAACAATCAATTTAATATAAAAGTAACACTTTTTTTTACTTTTTAACCCTCTGATGCATAACATATTGACTATACAGTCTTCCATGAGTGGGTCTTTTTGGACCCGTGTTTAAATCAATGTGTTTTTATGGTACTTTTGTAATTTTGATTCAAAATAATGTTTAGTATGATACTTTCTGATGATTTATATCACAGAAGAATTATTTCATGTTTGAAATATTTTCATTTTTCATTTAAGCAATTTTAGAAGAAATTGTAGAACATTTGTGACGATTTGTAGAACATTTTTAAAACGAAATAATAACAGCAATTTTACAACAGCAATGTTGGAACAATGTCAGCGTCCATTATGTGTGTGTGTGTGGGTGTGTGTGTGTGGGCAGGGGGAGAGGGGGATAGAAAGAGCATGTTTCTTGAAACTAGCTAGTTAACCAAGCTAGCTAACATTACTGTCTGTATTCTATTGTGCTGTGTGTATCATGAATGTGAGTGTGTGTATGTGCATTTATCCATCCATCCATCCATCCATCTTCTTCTGTTCATCCGGGGTCAGGTTGCAGGGTCAGCAGCCTAAGAAGGGAGGTCCTGACTTCCCTCTCCCCAGCCACTTGTTCCAGCTCCTCCGGGGGAATCCCAAGGTGTTCCTAGGCCAGCTGAGAAACATAGTCCCTCCAGCATGTCCTGGGTCTTCCCCAGGGCCTCCTCCCGGTGGGACGTGCCCAGAACTCCTCACCAGAGAGACGACCAGGAGGCATCCTGACCAGATGCCCGAGCCACCACAACTGGCTCCTCTTGACATGAAGGAGCAGCGACTCTACTCTGATTCCTTCCTGGATGACTGAGCTTCTCTCAGGGAGAGCCCAGACACCCTAAAAAACTAAAACTAATTTCGGCTGCTTGTATCTGTGACCTCGTTCTTTCGGGCATGACCCAAAGCTCATGATCATAGATGAGGGTAGGAACTTAGACTGGTAAATCGAGAGCTTCGCTTTTTGACTCAGCTCTCTTTTCACCTCGACAGACTGGTACAGCGCCCGCTTCACTGCAGATGCTGCGCCAATCTGTCTGTCGATCTCCCGCTCCACTTGGAGCAGGACATTCTCCCTGACCAGGAGAAGGCACTCTATTCTTTTTCAGCTCATTTATTTATGCATTTATTTATGTTGGTATTAATTTTTATTTTATTTATTGAGATAATAAAAGAAAAAACCTTGAACACATTGATCAACAGGTTTTGCATGTCATTCAATACATTTTCTCTTTTGGTTTTCTCATCCAGGGTGTCAGACACACAGAGACACACAGACACGCACACGCAAATAATACACATGCACAATAAAGCATTGGCAGTAATGTTAGCTAGCTTGGTTAGATAACTAGTGTTAGCTAACTTCAAAGAAGGCTAATAGGTTGATTTGTGACAATAACACTATCTCAGCACTGATGATTGACACACACACATTTGTGAGGCAAAAATAAAGATAATAATTATATGTAAAAGTTCTTGCTGTGTAAAATATTATTATTCAGGGCTGAGACTTAGGACTCAGTGTGTATGGTCCATAAAAAATGTGTTCCTGACAGTAACAGTGGGTAAGAAACAAAGATTCCCATTAAATTCCATAAGAAATTAATGCGTGTCATTTTTGACCATTCACGGAAGAAAGGGGTAGTGATATAAAACATGCTATTTCTTAAAATGTGTAAAAGGTAAATTAAAAATTTGGATTGCATGATATCAATAACATGTTTGTTGAGGAATAACTGGAATAAGAGGTGATGAAAACTTTTCATTACTAAGATATTACAAAAAGATTACCTCACTGGCTCAAAAAGGACCCACTTACGCATCAGAGGGTTAAGATGATGAAAAATGTCTAATTAATAACCCACAACTTTCTGTTTCCATAGCAACAACCAGCAGGATGTACAAGGATGTGTATTTATTTTTATCTTGCCAGAACACACAGTAAGTGGGTGAAAAAAGAGGTAAAAACGACTTCAGAACATCTCTGGCATTTAGCAAATAGAAATATCTTTGGTCATTTTAAGTCACTTAAAACATGAGAAGTTTGGTCTGATTTAACGTCTGACAGTGAGAAAAAAAACATCTGTATTCGGTGTACGCAAGTATCAGGTTTTAACTGTATTTCACGTTGATATAAGCCATACAACCATTACTTTCAAATGTTGTCCTCTTTTGTGTAAACGTCTTATTTTGAAAAAGTTTCTTTACCGTAAAGACGAATTGAGAGAAGTCATTCACATCGTCTGGTTGTGTTTTGAGTTCAGCAGTCATCCTCTCCAACTCCTCCATGAGGGTTTCTGACTGCCTCTTCATCTGGTCAACAAGCAGGCTTTGCACTTCCTCCTTAATGATGCTAAGCACCTCCACTGACGAAACAACAGGAAAGAGAGGAAGAGGATTCATCATGAGACACAAAGTACATTTCTCAAACCGTACAGACATTAGCAGACCTTTCATGAAGCTTAAAGAGCATCTTAGTGGTTTGTACGTTATGTTCTGTTAACAGTGTGCAATATTTGCTTTAAATATAGTTTAATGTATTGTTTGACACAGATACCGCACACAAATTAATCAATTTAAAATGCGTTCAAATGTATTCACTGCTCTTTTTTCTTTCTTTTTTTTTGGAGTTTTCAGTGCTTTACGTACATTACTTAACATTTGGAAAGGTTTCCAAAACCCTAGGATATTAATATCTGACTTTCAGTTTATGAAACCACAAGTTGCACTTTGAGGTTTTATGAAAAGGAAGCTTTTGTTTTCGCACAGTAAACACATACTTAGAGTTTGCTTTGTACTGGTAGAATGGATGACGATCAGATTGTTGGATGTGCGGCTTGATGGGGTCACTTTCTGGACTCTCTGAGCCCAGCAGTGCAGCTGCTTAATGAGCTCCTCATACACAGACGCAGGCTGATCCTTAATGGTTTCCAGTAAGGCTGAATTCCACTGACTGACAAACAAATGGATGTTCTTCAACCATGAGTAATTCGCATAGAACTGTTCTATTTCTAGTTTGGAGTCCTGTCCGAAGAGACATGAAAAGATATGAACAGACTACTAATATTTGAGATCAGCTTCCAGTGATCATAAAAACAGATAATTTTACCCTGATGATCTTGGCATGCTCAGTATCAACTTGCTTTGTAACATCATTGATGTTGATGTACCACTCAAGCCGGGCTTTGGAAAGAGGATAGTAGCAGCCATTCACCTGTTTGCCTACCACTACCAAAGAGGCTGAATGAGAGAGGTTGGTTGATCAATCACTGCAACTGTGTTTGCTTCCGGAGAACAATAAAAACTTGTCTTTCTTACAAAATTGCAACTCAAAGCTACGGAAGCTGAGAGCGGACATCTTTTGCATATACTTTTTCCAGATGGTTTTCTGACGATAAATTAATTTGCCAATGGTTTTCTCAAGATAGCAAGATAATTTCACAATGTTTTTATTGAAATAAGTTAATTTCACAAAGGATTTTTTTCAAAATGAGTTAATTTTTCTGATGGTTTCCTAAAGATAATGAGTTATCCCGGTGGTTTTCTTGAGATGAGTATTTTTCACAATGGTTCTCTCAAGATAACGAGTTAATTTCACAGTAATTTTATTGAGATAACGAGTTAATTTCACAATGATTTTATTGAGATAGTGAGTTAATTTCTTGATGGTTTTCTTGAATTAACAAGTTAATCGAGGTGTGTGTTAAACCTGAATCCGTCCTTCAAATTCATGCCACTGGTGATAGGTTAACTTGAGAAAACCATCGCGAAATTAAGTAATCTCAAGAAAACCAAGGGAAAATAAGAATATGTAGAGCATGTCTGCTGTTGGCTTTCGTATAAAGCAACTGGTGTTACTACAATACAACATTAATAGAAACAAAAAGAAATGACCGTACCAGTCGCACTAGAATATTCATCAGAGGTTAAATCCCGATCCGAGTCACAGCCTTTGCTGCTAATCTCCTGGAAGAATCCTAAATTGTCACATATCTGTCAGGGATAAAAAGAGTTGATGTCCATACAATACATATTCTAACTTAAATATCATAAAATTTGTATTAAAAATAAATGCTTAGCTACCTGAACAATGGTGTCAGCCCTCAGGAAGGAATTGGTCAGTGCTTTGTGAAACTCAGAGATTGGTGGGTCAGTGCTTAACTGACTATTGGTACTGAAACACAATTCAGTGTGAAAGACACTGCGCCGCTGAGATGAAACTCTCTGAGAAACACATAACACAATAAACATCAGCGTACCAACTCCGAAAAGATGAGCTTCATAACAGCTTTGTGCCCCCGTTTATGTTAACAGGAGAAAAGTGTGTCTTAGTTCTGAAAATAATTTTTAGAGGAGATAGCGTGAAAGTGACTGGTGACTGGTTTTAGCCCAGTGTTAATTCCAAATGAAACTGATGTGTAATTCTGCTTTCCACAAAGGCCAGATTTTGAGGAAAAAAAATGTCATCCAGCCAACTAGCAATAAGTCTGCACTTAGCCATGATTAAAAAAAAAAAAAAAAAGCTAGCTAGCAAGCACATATTAGCAGGTAGTAACCGTTAGCTTAAACGGTCTTGACTTTAAAATTTAGGACCTGTATTAATGTATTTAAGGCACCCATATATTTTTTAAATGAATCTAAGATATTTTAAGACCTTGTTTTTATATACATGAATTTGAGACTTTCAAAGACTTTTTAGGGAACAGACACCTGATAATTTGATGAGTTAAACAGTATTCTTTGAGATATTCAAAACTTGGAATGCCTTTTTATAGCCTGACCTAACTTTAAACTGCTCCACAACTTTATCATTGCTCTGTTCATTGGCATTCATAATCCTGTTAGTCCATTAACTTTCTCAAACAAATTTCTGAGTGACTGAATACATTTGCATACTCTCTTTTTACGTTAAAGTTTGTGCTTTTAACTTCATGCCATATAAAAACATTTGCGCTACATTACTACTTTTTCAGTACACTTTGTATTATATTCTTTTAATACCTTAAAGAATTTGAGAAATGAATTGGCATCTTGCTGAACAACAGTAGCAAGATTCTGTATAATGATGTGATGGACCAGCAACGCAAAGTTTCCCAGTTTCTTTATAATGCTTTCCGACTCGGCCAGCTGTTTCTTTATGATTTGTCGGCGGGCCAAGAGCTGGTAAATGGCTTCAGAAGAATTCCTGATCTTTTTGGAAAGTTTTAGTTGCATCTGGAGCTCCTTGTGATTTTCATAAGTCTTATTTTTTACCTGAAGATAAAAAAGTTTCATCAAAGAGAATTAGACATTTTTTAATTAATAAAAGAAAAGCAATACTTATGTTAAGCCAAAAATTGCATCTTTTTTAGAAGTCTTTTTGAAACAAACATACCGAATTCAGAAGCGCGGCCTGACATTTGGATAACCTCTGTAGAGTCAGAAAACACTCATTGTTTTTCGTCATCAGTACTTTGTTGAATTCTAGCAATGAAAAGCTTTTAGAGTCATCCAAAGGCATCCAGTTTATTCCTTGTAACTCCACAATTACTCTGTAGGCACAGGAAGTACAAAAGTGGCTTAAAAGTCCAATTTTGCTTGCTTCATCTAAGCGTTTAAGACAGTTTGCATTCAAAACAAATGTTCCAGTATTATTTACTGTATATCACTATTCAAACTGAAGTTACTCCTAACTTACCCAGATAACAGATGTAGAGCAGTTCTGAACTGAGGTACAGTTAAGAGAAGCAGGTCCTGAAGCTCGTCGCACTTGCGCCGAAAATTTATCCTGCGTACCGTCTTATGCCAGCTGCCACACACAGCCAAAAGAAGATGAAAAGAAATACATATAAATAATGTTGCACATTATAGTCCAGCGGTGAGACATAGGGATTTTTAAAGATCAGTAGTCGGTGATTGGCCAGGAAGCTATGATTGGTGCACCCACAGTAAGACAGACAAATTATACTAGAAGCACTTTACCTGGAAAAAGTTTTGTTCATTCTGAAGTTTCTGAAAAATCTGATTTTCTGCAAAATCGTCCATAGCACATACTCTCTGTACCACTCTCCAAGACTGACAGCTCCACCAAATCCTGTCGTTGTCACGTGAACCACAGAATTAGGGCAGAAGACGTAGTGGTCCTTTCCAGCATCTGTGGCCTGGACCACTTGCAGATCATAAGGCCTACAAATCAAAATTACACTTACATACTCATTTACATTTTAACATTCAGCATTCAAGCAACAAAAGGAATAAAGTGTTAGTTCTACCTGTATGTGTCCTCATGCACTTCCTTCAGGTAAAACAGTTCCTCCAGGCCTTTCTTGTCGGCAAACAACTGAAAAACCTCTATGCCGGTCATAGGATATGCATTTCGTTTACTTTCTTTTGCAGTATTCATTCTTCTTCTACCCTTGCCCGCTGACGCATCTATCGATTCATCATCCGCTGCAAGACTGAAGCAACAAAGAAGAATCAACCAAAGAGAAACTCCTTTAGCACTCAAAGGGGAAAATCTTGACCCTTTGAGATTGGTCAGAATTTCATGAAAGGATTTCAGGTAGAAATATAACCTTCTGTTCAGAATTAAGCCATTGAAGCTCAGCATTTAGACACAAAAATGCTATTTCATTTTTTCTTTTTCTTTTTTTTTTTTTAACTACCAAACAATATTACCTCTCTGCTTTCAGATGAGCGAATCCAGTGGCGGTGTCAGCAGAGGACACTGGTCGAAGTCCTTCAGCCCATTTTGCCTCAGCTATGGCTCTCTGTGAACTAGCATGACTGACGAGATGAGGTGGTTTCCACAATGACTCGGGTTTGTTAGATGGAAGGTTTTCAGTGAAAGACGTGAAATTGAAAAGGTCCTTTGACCCAGAGGATGTTGGGAAGCATTTCTCAGAGAACAGAGGCAGTAAAGTTCTTTCAGGGGAGTGGGCTTTTTTCCTAACTATGGGTCCACACTTTGATTTGTCTCTATGACACATCGGAGAAGAGCCAGCAAACATGCTGCTGATTTGTTTGTGTACACCATTAGCCGGTGTAACAATAACAAAATAGACTTTGCATTGAAAACACTCAGTTTCTGTAGGGAATTAAAGAAATGAGAAAAGGTTACAGCCATGATGTATCATGCAGTAGCCATACACAGCATCGCAGATGAAGCTGAAATACAAATACAAATCTGAAAAGTTTATACTTGATTGCCCTGAATCAATACTTTGTATTATTGCCATTTGCAGCTGCAGGTGTTTGGGGGAATCTTTTCACACTAAAATCCCTGCTAATTTATGCTTTCAAAAAAGCTCAAGCTTAATCAGATTGGATGGAAAGTGTGTGTAAACACAAATGTCAAGTCTTGTTTCATTCTAACATATGAATTATACCTTTGCTGCTCCTGCAGCAAAGGTATAATATATATTATACCAGCAAAGGTATCATATATATTATATATTAAACATAATATAGTATTATATTATGTTACATAATATAGTACTATATTATGTAACATAATATAGTACTATATATTATATTAAGTATTATATTATGTTACATTATATAGTACTACATTATGTTTAATATTTATATTCTCTCAGGAGGTGAACCTACACCCTCATACATATGTGTTTTTTAAAGCTTGGGATATTTTTTTTTTAATCCAAAATTAAGTTTTGTTTTCTAACAAATGGACTGTTTATTCATTAGTTGACCTCTGAAGGTAGTTGACAATACTACCTTCAGAGGTAGTAAGGTATATATCCCAAAATCATTTAGGATTTTGGGATATCTTAAAAGATACCGAACCATTTCCACACCACACTTTCCAGATTGTTGTTTGGAAGAAAATGTAAAAAAGCACGTATCCTTTGCCTTTCTCTACTTCATGTTAGTGCACCACATAACATCACAGAAAAACACATGAAAGTTTGTGGCAAAGTGTGAAAAAGTTCAGAGTGAGAATTTTGTTGGCACTGTAGCTATAAAGATTTAAATTACATATACAGTCAACTAAGCAAGATAACAATGAATGTAATATTATTACAACGGATGGCAGAGTTTGGTTAAATTATTGACAAGCATTAACTACCTCACAGCACAACCCCTGTGCTACGACTATATTAAGTGGGGGGTTTTCAGTAGTTTACAGCAGCTTTGTCTGTTACCCATCACTACTGCGTGACAAAATTTATCATGCTAAGCTAAATGTGAGTTTTCACTCCGCTTTTGTTAGCTAACTATGCTAGCATTTCGCCAACAGACGACGACTCGCAGACAAAAACTAGAATAAAAAAGCTTCCTAAATTATGAGTGTCTGCAAATTTAAAAAAATTAAAGAAAGAGCCAATTATAAACTTGAACGGTTACTTGAAACATAACGCGCTCTCACTAAGAAATTACAAATAAATAAATGAAAAGCACACTTTAGCAACCTTCTTTCTTACCTGCGCAGGAAAAAGTTGTGAGGTAACCACGGCGACAAGCCCGTTGTTATGGTAACGCGCAGTGAATTCTGTTGACTGGAGGTTGTCAGGCGTGGAAGGCTGAGTGAAAACAGACCTGTGGCCTTCATTTAAAAAAATCCATCTCGTTTCATCCCTTGTTCGAGTAGTTCTTTATGCTCTTGTTGGGATTTTAATACATTTGCTCATACAGTTAAAGAATATTTGTTTTCAGAAACCGTTTTATAGTGATTTACGCTTTACTGTGACAGCCAGTGTTTGGAAGACGCTGATCAATAAAGTTTTGAGAAAACATTTTAGACAATCTTTCGAAAACAAATCCCACTCATTATCATAATCCTTTTATCAGAAGAAAAGTGTGAGAAGAAAATAAAAAGTTGATTTGAAATTATATTTTACATATTTAAATAATATACATAAAGGATTAGGGTTTTTTTTTCAATTAGGACATGTCATTTATTTATTTATTTATTTATTTATTTATTTATATTCAGTCATGAATTACTTACATCACTTAGGTATATTTTATGCATTTTATTTGTTATGGTTACATTTGTAATATTAATATTTAGCGCCTTGGATGGAGTAGCTTGTCAACTAATAAGCAATTTCCCCTCAGGGATCAGTAAAGTATATCCTACTCTATTTTCATAAACTTCAGGGAGGCATGGAGCAATAATGAAAAGTTGCTAAGAACAGACTAAACTCTACAGGAATTGAATGCTTAATTTTTTTTTCACATTGTTATATTCATTTAGTTTTGCACTGCTGCTTATAAAGCTGAAATGTACACACAGCTTTCCATTACTGCTCCACGACTCTATGAAGTTCTCAAAAAGCAACTAGATTCGCATAAAAAGTTTTGCAGGTTTTGATGTCATCTGTCTAGACGGCATTCAGATCAAGTCTGTTTGTCACCTTGAGTCTTTCTTTTTTTTACGGTGACTGTAAAAAGTCATTTTCAGTCTGAGGTCTAATATAACAGAGTTCTCTCAGTCTTGCTGCAGATCAAAGAAACTGGGCAGCGACAGGGACACTTGTTTTTATTTGTGTCATTCGTCTGTTTGTGTTATTCGTTTATTTGTTTGTTCATTTTTGCATTTTTTTTGCATGCAATAAAGAACTGCACAAAACCTTAGAGTGGACAGTTTTGTATCTTGATCAACGAAATATGTCTCGGTTGAGTTGCATTTGAGTCAGGCATTAGTCAGGCTGACATTCCACCGTTAGTAAAAATGCAGCAGTTGCACTGTGTCGTGGTGCTAGCAAAAAGTAAAACAAAACAAAAAAAAAGTTTAACACAATCTAATTTGCTTTGGGTAAATAAGAGAAAAGTGCAATGTTTTGCTGCTACATTAATGAAGTATGCTAATAAAATATGGTTATTAATAACATTATTGAAACAAATTGCTGGGTTTTTTTTCCTTAAAATATAATACACAAATATTACCCCTTGATAACATTTTGCTTAAAAAGCTGACTAATATCTAAGGTACTAAACAGTCACCCACCTAATGAATAACGCTGTTGGACTATTTAAAGAGTACCTGGAGAAAAATGACCCATAAAACTTATGGCTCTTTTTTAAGCTATGAGGCAATGATGCTAAATCCCAGAATCTTCACGTTGGCTTGAGTTGAGTTCGGGTCGAGTTATTCCTCTCCACACTCACCTCATACTTGCTCAGGAGGCAGGGTTGCTGCAAAGCCAATGACCCAATGCCACCGACTGGGCTTGTAACATTTCCTAACTGATATTAAAAAGTGATTTAGCTGCTTTCTATCTTCAGCAAAAAGACTAAGTAACTAGAATGCAAGTAATTGAATTAAAGTTTTTTGACAGGTTCTGATGAGTTGGTTGTGACTGGATGGGATATGAACAAACTGAGTTAAACTGTAGAGTAAAGCAGCTCTGTCTTGAATAAACATACTCATCAAGAAATCCAACACGACCAAATCTATGAAGTCCACCAGTCTTGTGCCTTTGTCATACGGTGGGGTCTTCTTCACGTTCACGCAGTAATTAGGATCTGTTTCCCATCTAAAACACACGGAAAGTCATATTTTCTAAAAAACAATACTTCCGTAGCATTAGGGCAATGGTAGGACAATTCTGCCGAAAAAAACAAAACAAAACAAAACTCTCTGAGTTTAATTCCAAAGAAACTTGGAAATTTCAGAGTTTCAAAAATGAAAAATGTCCGACTTTTGAATCTCGGAAAATGTCCAAAAGTCAAAACTTCTTTCTACTCTTGAAACTCAGAAACAACCAAGTTTTTTCTAGAAAATGTCTGAGATTAATCTCAAAACTTTGGAGATTTTTTCTTGCAAATTTTCACGCGCAGAAAATTTTTCTTATGTTTTATGGAAAGTTTTTAATTTAAACTCAGAAATGTCCTTGTTTTTTTTCTAGAACATTTCTGACATTAACCTCAAAATTTTTCGTGGGAAATTTACTCCTTCTCTTTTTCTGCCTACAACACGCCATCTTGTAAATTCATATTTTTTTAAAAAAAAAACAAACACTCGTTGACTGACTGAAATCTCAATACATTCGGTATGATTTGAAGTTCCTCATTGTAAACAGCTCGACTTTTCCGGGTCCACTTACTGCGCCAGCTTGCTGCGGCTGTAGGAGCGTCTCCATGGAGACCTCCAGCTCCTGCGCTTGGCCAGGGACAGGTCTGGCAGCATCACAGCCAGCGAGGCCTCCAGGTCCTGGGGGGTCCCACACACCGCGTGCTCCGTGGAGCAGTAGTAGGAACACTGGCCATAGAAGCACACATTGCCCACTAGAGGGAGAAAGAGGCGCACAGACAAGAAAAACAGAGGTGGGTGATGAAAAAGAGACACAAATGTCAAAGCGAAGAAAAAAAAAAAAGAAGAAGAGAGGACTTGCGTGGCTGAAATCCACATGTTTATATTCAGAATTTCAAAGGCCTTGCAAGCAGGCTGCATGAATAATTGAGGAGAGTGTGTACCGGGGGAATTAAAGAAGGTTTTAGCCAATTTGCGGTCAGTTGTGACATCTTTGATCTCCTTCACCACGTCCACCAGCCTCCCGACTGCAGGAGGGACTCTCCGGTAGCCCAGCATCCTGCAGAGAGATGAAGGGGAGACGAGAAGAAAGACGAGTACAGAAAGGAAAGACATGAGTCGGCGGTGGAAGGAAGGGGGGGAGAAAGATCTGAGACAGCGTTACGTAACACGCGTTCATTAAGTCGATACATCACGTCGCTGCTTAATTGACGACGCTCGGCGTGGCAGCGGGGCGGATTTATGGGCTTTAATAAAGCGATTCTCGACCTGTCCAGATGAAAGGCGGCAATTTCCGCGTTGTGTCGCTCAAAGTCGGAAAAGTAGTAAAGGTTGTAGTTGGTCTCTTCGTCTCGCTCCTGTCTGTTGGGGAAAAAGGAGAATTCATTTATGCAGGTTCTAGTAAATTCTACTCAGTTCTTCTGGTTCTGTTTGACAGAATGTGTCTAATCCAATAATTTATATGCAACACCTTAAGATAGGTAACACTGTCCCATTTGAAAAAAGCCGGGCCTGTGCAGTCACAGTCAGTGGCCTTAGAGTGCAACATAATTTGTCTCTCTTTGTGTCTTTAAGGATTTCCTGTTGAGTTTGTGCCAGGAGAACTTACATTTTGAAATATATTTTATCGCCATATATTCTGAGGGTGCACCGATTGCACTTTTCCTACCTGCCGATACCGATTGTTATTTTTTTTGTCTGAAATGTCACTAGAAATACTTGAATATATACTTTCTAGGAGTGGCAATAAGTGTGAAGGGGTCACCCCCCGTGGCACTTCCTCTGTCCAGCAGTTTTCCAACTGCTTTTTTTGTGTTATTATCATTATTCAGTTTTTTTTCATTCTTTCTTTGCTTATTCTGTCTTTGGAATACAGTTTACTGCAGCTATATAACCTCCCTTTGGGGAATGAATAATACATGAAATTGGATTTCCTTCCAACAATGCTCTTCCTTAAATCTGGTGTTTATTTACTAGAGCCATTTCAAGAAGATTACATTTAGTGCAGGCTTTGCTAAACGGTCAATGTGGGGTTTTTTATGTTGTTGTTTTCTTTTTCCTTCTCCAACTCACTTCTTGGGTTTGAACAGAGCTTGTCCGTAGTTGGGAAAGGACATTACCAGCTTCAGTTGCGTCCCCCCAGACTTCTGCACTGAAAAACAAGCACAGAGAGCGTCACCATCACAACACACACACACCCACGCACACACACACACACACAACACACAGGGTTTCTGCTACTTTCATTGAGGCTTTCTTGCCAATTTCCTCCTGAGTTTCCCAAACACATTAATTCCCAATAGTTACATAATTGTTGCAGATGATTTGTTTTTGCTCTCAGTTTAAAGGCTTAGAATGTTTCCATATTTCTAGATCAACTTAAAGTAAAGTGTGTTTAGTTATCCACAGGTAGCGGCGGCTCTATTTGCTGCACTATGAGATGGATGTGAGTGATTTTGATCAAAAGTCTGTCAGGTTCCGTGTTTTCTGTGTATTTATTTCAAGTTTTCTGTGTTTCTGTGCTCTCCATGTTGTCCTGTCTCCCCTTGATTACTCCCAGGTGTGTCTCGTTCCTTGATTACCTCTTGTGTATTTAGTCTCACCTGTGTGTCTGCGTCTTTGTCGGGTCCTCGTCTGATGTTACCAGTCTGTTGCCATTGTCCATTCGTTTACCCTGCGCTACCTGTGCTGAGCCTTGTTTCCGCTCTGCAGTGCTGCCACGGTTTTGGACTGTTTCTCTGTTTTTTTTGTTATCATTAAACCACCGTTATTCACCATCTTACCTGGGTCTCCAGCTTTCTGCCTCACCTCACCACACCAATTCATGACAAAGTCACAATTCTGAGAAAAAAAGTCAGAATTGTGTCTTAAGTTTCTCAGAATTTTGACTTTTGATCTCAGAAGATTAATGCCAGAATTATTTTTTCTTTTCTTTCAGTGGCCACAATCGTCTCCCATAGTTTATATATGAACTCTACCAAATTACATCAATGTGAAATGATGCTCAGTATTATTTAACTTTAAGAATAAGTAGTCATTGAGTGCAGAGGTGACTATTTATTCACATTTTAGAGGTTTGTTAATGCATTTTATCAACACATTTTACCACAACCGGCCCTTTGAGAACATTCGCAAACATAGTATTCAATTTCACTGCTATGTTGATGACACCCAGCTCTATCTCTCAACCAAACCTAATTCTATGCTTCCACTTTCATCCCTCACTGATTGTCTTCTTGAAATAAAGCACTGGTTCACCCTTAACTTTCTGATCCTTGAATCCTTGTATCATCACACTTCAATTCATCACATCACACCTGTTCACAGCTCCATTGGCTTCCCATCTCATATCGCATCAACTGTAAAATACTCCTTCTAACTTTCAAAGCGGTTCACAACCTCGCCCCCCCGCCCAAATATCTTTTGGACCTCCTTCACATTGCTACACCCTCCAGAACCCTCAGATCCTCTTCTTCTGTTAATCGCACTGTTCCTCCTTTGTCACTATGGAGAGCAGAGCATTCAGCCGCTCTGCTCCCAAACCTGATCGCCGAAACATCGACTCTTTGCCACACTTCGCGTCCAAACTCAAAACCCACCTGTTTCAGAAACCACACACAAAGAAAACCTCATAAAAGAGTGTGACCCAGCCAGACTGCGCACATGGCAAAATGTCTTAAAATTGTTGGAGGGCTAAAATATTTACATACGAAATATTTAATGCAATGCAGTGGTAAAAATAATTTATTTTCATGTTTTTTATGGTACACTACTCCACTTCTCACAAGTGGATAAATGTGTTTAAGTAAAACCCACAGAAACCCAGTAGCAGTCTGTTCTAGTCTAGCAATTCAGCATGCGTACTAAGGACACCATTTCATACACGCTGCCTTCAACATATGAATGTATCTTTATGTAAACCATTCTATCATAGTTCTGAACATATTCATCGTCATCCATCTTCCCATCACCCACATCCACACATCATGATGAATCATGCAGGGTTTTTTTGTTTTTCTATCCCCACATTTTGCATGGAGCTCAAAGAATTTTGCTTTTGCAAGCCATTCCAGAAACACTTGCAAGATTGTCAAAGCTTTTTTCTACTATAGCAATGCTTATGCAGAGGATCATTTCAGCTACCTTTTAAGAAACACTCTGGTCCAGATCTGGATTTCGTGGTTAACCTCAAAAGGGTTCAGCCAAATAATAACAATAAAAACTTCGACAGTGAAGAAACTCACATGACTGACACGGAGAAGTTTTCTGCAAAGCCAAAGTGTATTCCTGGCGATCATCTGCTGAACCCTCTTCCGTCTGCGTTGAATCTCAAAGGTCCTCCCCAAACTTCAGTCTCTCTCATTTGAGAAGAACTTCAAAGTCATCCTCTGTTTGAAAGTCTGGCCCCAAACCTCAGGTGTTGCAGGAATACCAGAGCCCTCCTTTTCAGCCTGACTCTCTACTCTCTGCGGCCACCACACATTTGGCTAAGAATACCAATGCTGTTTCCGTTTAAAATCACAGCAGGATCTGATTCAAAGGTCTATCCATTCAAATTAAAATCAGTAGATTTTTGTTCTTCGCTTAAAAATTCTCTCCTTGCCTGGAAATTCAACCAAGATGCCTGATTGGGGGTGTAAAACAGCTTCAGCCCCTCCGCTTTAATTATTCAGCAGGAGAGAAAAACAACACTGCATAAATGTGGAAAGCCAACACTGCACATGCCCCTACCTGCGCTGACGATGCGATGTGTGGCAAGCTGCTGGGTCAAAGGCTCCATGTTGGGGTCACGGTGTGGGTAGAGCTCCCAGCGTGTGATGCCCAGATGAAAGCGTAACCATGGAGGCTGGCTGCTGACGCTGCTGTTCCACTGGACATTGTCATATACGTCTTGAGTGTCGCTTTCCCTGTAAAAATAAAAAAAAATAAGAAAACATGCTGTGCAGACACCTGCAATACTTTAGGCCTGTGTTTGTCAAACTGTGGTATGGCTAGCACTGGTGAAACTTGGCTACCTTTAGCTTTAGAGGAAAATACTCCAAGAATCTTCCAGAATGTGAACTGAAAACATCTGCTGGTGGATACTTATGCTGCCGACTACTTATCTTTGGCACATTGACTTGGATGAAGGAATAACATCACACCTAACCAAGAGTGGTTCTGCTTGCCTGCTGGATTTAGCAAAGGTTTAACTCAATGACTAGGATGTTAGCAAAACATGCTAATAGCTGACAAACTCTACATTTTAGGCTTTCAACACTGAAACAACATGTTTAAATGGAGGTTGCACATATGAGTGGGAAAGATTGAATGAGATTCAAATTGCCAGAAGCACACATAAATAGTTTATTACATACATAAATAGTGGCTATCAACACATAGCGGCCATATTGGTATTTGCTGAGAAACTCCTCTCTCCTGCTTGGTGACCTGATTTTAGGGGGCCTCCATGTATATTTATATGACTGGAAATGTTTACTTAAAATATGGAAACAGATAGGATTTTTGTTCTTTTCTTGTGGCAAACCCATAACAAAAGAACAGATCCAACCCTTTCTGTAGTGTTATATATATATATATGCTACATATCTGAACTAGGGTTACACAGTATATCGGTATCAACGTCGGCAATGGCTGATACTTCCTATTTTTAAAATATCAGTATCATTCAGATGAGTAAAACTGGGCCGATATTAAAAACCAATGTTGACTTCCATCTTATTACCATTTGTGTTTCAGACGGGGGAGAGGAATGTGACCATTTGGTATTTGTTTGGTCATGTGACAATGATAGTGATACAGCGTAGGATTATGGGTTGTTTTAAGGAACAGTAATATTGGCTTTTTTAGCTATTGCTGTATGAGCTACTTCTCATTGCAATGTGTACTGCTCCATCATGGAGCAGAGAACTGTGTCTGCTCCCTGCAGTCTGACCCATCTGGTAGAATCTCCCACTGTACAATAAGCTAGGAATATGCTTAAGTAAAGCATTAGCAAAATTACACATATAAAAGAACATAGTAGATGTGTTTAAGGTTTCATTTGCCTCATATATCTCTCTCTCTCTCTCTCTCTCTCTTTCTTTTCAATCTTGAAATTCTCAGATTATTTCCTCTCTTTTAACACTACAGTACTGACCACATCTGGGAGCTCCTCTGACTCGGTTTGATCTTTGGTTTCACTTTCAGAAGCCAGTCGTCCTCGGGAACAGCCGGCCTGGGTGTGTTGTAGAGCGGATGGTCGAACAGCGCCTTCAGCTTCAACATGTCGGACTCCCGGCGTTCCGTTTGGTTGGCATTGCTCTCTGTGTTGTTCTCCGTCGCTTGTTTATCTTCTTTCCATGTCAAGCGTTTGTAAGGAAGCCTTTGAACGTTTACTTTTGCTTCCCTTCTGCCATCTTGATTGGAAGAATCCCCCTGAAGGGCGTCTGTTGGTGGCTCCGCGTGCCCTCCGTCCCTCGCCGAGGCGTTGGTGTTGCGCGCCAAAACCCTGAAGTGCATCTCTGGTGGCAGCGGGGCGTCACAAGGCAGGTGAGGGATGGAAAGTGTGACGAGCGCCAGGAGGAGGTGGAGGAAAACGGTCACGAAGGCCAAGGAGAGACAGATTGTCCTGGAGCGACGCCACATGCACCATGTCATCCTCCTGAAAAGACAGGCAAGAGGGTCAAAGGGATACGAAATGGCTCGGACACCAAAAGATACACGAACAGTAGGGTCTGAATGAGTAAAAATAAACAGCAAAAGTAGTCATACCTCTTTAAACTCTCAAACAACACAACGAAGTTAGGATACTTGTGGAGGGGAAGAATACAATAGGCTACGTGTTTTTCAAAGTGGGTTAGCATTGCTTTATGTTCCAATTACCCTAAATCTGGGGTGTCTAAAGTCCAGCCCAGGGGCCATCTGTGGCCCCTTAGATTAATTTTTTGTGGCTGCCAGCTGCAGTTTTTGCCCATCCAGGTACAGGCAAATGGAGACTTTTTATTTTTAAATCGAGGTCAGGGTTTCACCCACTGTAAAACTGGCAGGCCACCAGGCTTTACTTGTGTCCCCACCAGCCTTAGTATTGTTTTTTTTTTCTTTTTGTTTTTTTTTTTTTTAGATTTTTTAAAGCAATTGCCCTTTTTTTTAAAGACTTTATAGTTGGAGTTTAGGTATTAATCTTCCAGTCTTCCAATAACACATAATTATCAAGTGATATTTTCCAATTTCCTGTTAACTTTAAGCATTTTTTAAACCCAAAAACACATTGAACTGCTGCATGACTGCCCTAGCGCCCCAAGCAACGGGCTTAGCAAGTTTTCTGGGGGAAACACCGGGGGTAAAATAGAAAACAGAGAATGTTAAGTACAACACAAAGTGTTGCTGGTTTTATAACCAAGCTTTGATAATGAGTTGAACCACGTCTATCCAGAGACTTTTACTGAAAACCCGTTTTCTTTTTAACAATGAGAATGGCAAGCATTTTGAAAGAAAGTGAAACAAATCCTGTTTTTATCATTTGCTCAATTGACTCCAAAACTATTTGGAAAACTGGATGTCTTTCTTTCCCCACAAAAGTTTTTTTTTGTCCCTGTCCTAAATAAAACTGATTACAACTAACTGCCGTAAGAAGTCGTCTAATTGTTAAATACAGTATGCAATTTACCTCAGAAAACAAATAAATCTCTTCTGTCAAGACCTCAGAGATTTGTTAGAGAAAATTAGCAAACAAATAGCAATGAATGCTAGAAGTTACTCTGGTCAGACACATGGTGGTGGCAGCATCATGCTGTGGATGTCCATTTCTTCAACAGACACAAGTAAACAAACAGAGTTCAGCAGCAGTTGAAACAAAACAGGAAAACAACCCTAAACATGCAACAAGAGCTTTGACAGAGTGATTTTGCTCAAATTTTATTCACATCTTAGAATGGTCCAGTCAAAGTCAGCATCTAAATTCAATTGAAATTCCGTAGAAAGACTTGGAAATTGTTTTCACATATGACCTAGGTAATCTGACTGACTTTAATTTATTGTGAAGAAAAAGAAAATAGGCAGGAAAAAGCAAAGCTATGGACACAGAGTAACCAAAAACACTTCATTGATATTTGCAGTAAGTTCTCCAAAATGAATGCCTCCCTTTTCACATATTATATATTCCATCAATATAAGAAACATGCACTGTTTTGTCTTGATTTATCATGCAAAATCCCCATACGCTGCATCGTGGTTGCGATTTGGAAAATGTTGTAAGTGTTAATGTTCTCTGGATGTGTTAGCAAAGCGCCTAATGTTTGGACAAAAAGAGAAAGAGCAAACATGGTGTGAAAAACAAACTTCTAAACCAAAATTGTAATCAGATTTTTAACAAGATCTTTAAAAAAAATAAAATAATTCTTTCTAAATAATCTTTTAACATCCAGAGTAAAAAGGCAAGGCATGCTACTGGAGACATACTCACATGTTTCTTTGTTTGGCGACTTATCTGCTCGTACTGGCGTCTTTTCCAGAGGTATGACTAGACACTGTGTCGTACCCCGGTTCCATTCGTCACGTTTTTCTCTATTTGTTTCTCTAACTTCACAGAATTGCAAGTTGGGAGGGCTGCCAGGTTAGAGTGATCTGGGCACAGATCAATGTGTTTGCTCATTACTCTTTAAAACTGTCTTATGTAATGTGACTTTTCTCTGTTGTTTTTTTTAATGCCTGACATATGAATTATTGAACACACAACTTATTTCATTTTTTAAACCCAACATATAATGCCAGAAGATTTTCTTTCTTACAAGATACATTATTTACATTTGAATACAAATGTAGTCTTAATCTATTTAAGCTTCCGCAGCAACCATTGACAAAACGATGAATATTTTACCACTCATGATCAGTCTCGCATGCGTACAGGAATTTAAATCGACTCCATTCACAAACCATGCGCAAACAAAAACTTTGGTTTTTCCTCTTTGCTGAGCCACTGCAATGAACCTGCAGCTTTCAAAGCAGCTGCAGAGAAAACCATAAGACCAGAAAGAGAAAGGAAACATTAGTTTAAAACAAATTACATTATATAAAAAATAGCATGTAAGCAAAGCAGCTGTCAACTAGAAGAGCTGGGAGAAAGAGGTTTCATGTTCTGCGCTGAGACTTCATCAGGCTCGCCAGGCCTCATAGAGGATCCCTAAAGATACGGCGCTCCTGTGAAGTCGGACTCTTTAATGTGTGTTTTCGTGTGTGTGTGTGTGTGTGTGAGTTGCTGCATGTTTTATTACTGCGCGCGTGCTCGCTCAGCCCGCTCCACGTGCTGTGTGTCGTAGCCATGTGACACTCTTGAGAATATATTGATGAGAAATCACAGCGTGTGAGTCATTTAATATCAGCTCAATGCACTAGACTTGGTTTTGTTTTGGTTTTTTTCCTCACAGTTGGTCACATTCATTCATTATTCACCGACATTTGTAGAGAAGCATCATAAATGATGCTGGGTAACAACATGTTTTGAATGCAAACTAATATGCAAACCACAGGAGATTTGAATAAATATTAAATTTAAAAATAAAAAATATATAAAACCAACAAAATTGAAGAGCTCACAAACACCTCCTCACCTCGAAGGGCTGTGAAAACAGCAAGAACTCGGTTGGTAATTATTTCAGTGTTTGCAAAAAAACAAATCAATATCAAGGAGAGAAATCTATGGGCTTAAGAGTTTCCAACAGCGCTGGGTTTCTGTGTAAAATAACCAAATATGAGCGTTGCAATTTACACAGGCACTTCTAGAGTTTGCAAATAAAAAGTAGACATTAAAAACTTTGTATTCTGTAATACCATATGACTTGGTCATGTTTAGGACATGTGACCTGAAGGTCATTGCCATGGCAGCTGTGGGTGGCCACCAGCAATGATGCACGCTGATAAAGTGAAGGATGCCTTAGGTGTTAAATCAAGTGGAGTTTATTTACATTGCACTTTTCAGCAAACAACAACAAAAAGCAGTTCAAAGTGCTTTACACCATAAAAACATAATACAGTAACCAGTTATGAAACAAGCGATAAACATTACATTTAGTCAAACACCATCATCAAAATTATCAAGCAAATACACATCAAATATTGATCAATGTTCCAGTTGTCATTAATCAACACGAAACAGGTGGAATTCTAGCTTTTTATTTAAAGGGATTTAGAGCTTTGTCTGTTTTGCAGTTTTCTGGAAGTTTGTTCTAGATTAGTGGGGGGGAAAAAAGAATCTATTCTCTGAGCCAGTTTAAGGACTTTGGAACTGAGGTGATCTGCTCTACTTTCCTAGTTTTAGAGAGAACACCAGCAGCAGCGTTTTGAATCAGCTGCAGCTGTCCGATTGACTTTTCTTCTAGCAGATCTGTGAAGTCACTGTTGCAGTAATCAATGTGACTAACGAGAAACACCTGAATAAGTTTTTCTAGATCTTTCTGCGACATTAGACCTTTAATCCAAGAGATGTTCTTCAGGTGATAGAAGGCCGACTGTAACTGTCTTTATGTGACTCTGAAGGTTCAGGTCAGAGTCCATCGCTATGCCTAGATTTAGGGCCTGAGCTGTAATAACCAAAGCTGTACGCTGACTCTAGATCGTTTCTCTTTGGGTCAAAAGATAAAAAATTACCGGATGGGCCAGGAGAATAACAGTAAAACCACAGGAGTGTCTTTGAAGAGATGATGACAGGGTAGATAAACGTGAGGTGACTAGGAACACGGAATTGGTGGGAAATATGAGATAATAAAGATAAGTTAAAATGTCCAGAGATAATTGTTTCTTGACAGGAAAAAAGTCAAGAAACAATTATTTTGACTGCCAAGAGTAGCACTAAAACAAAGCACAAAAGAAAGCACAAGATAACCCAGATATAAAACAAAACCTGAAACCCAAATATGACAAACTCAGACCACTGCAGCCACTGAAAACAATAATTAAATCAATATTTTAATCTAAATTTGGAAGCATTCAAAAAAATGTATGGAGAAACAACCAATCATGTAGTGTCATAACCTAAAAGCACTTTGTGATTTGACGGTAACCAATTACTGCCTAAAGTTATTTAAAAAAAATTTTTTATGATTTTGCTGTCAAATAATTATTAAATACTGATCAGTCATGTCAATGTAACATACATAATTTAACAAGATTACACATCATTTGACGTAAATTCAACCAATAGACGGTGGCTTCCATTGAGATCCTTGGAGAGCCTTGGTATGTGTCGAATATGCATCAACAGGCAATAGCAGTATGCATACGGCATGGTTTGGTTTGAGGTATATTTTGAGACGTAGCTGAAGCCATCATACAACCAATGTGGTTCTGACAGTAGTCATAATAGGTATTTTATTGACTGTGAGAGGAAAACATGCAGTTTCAAGGCCTGGGTTGAACCTAAGACCCTTTGTTTGGCAAGAGGAATGGCCGCCACCAAAGTTGTTTGGGGTTTTTGCTTCGTTTTAAGTCCCTCATACTTATACATGATTCTTAAAATAATTTGATGACATTGATCAAACATTCACTAGAGCTGTAAGCTTTTTGTTAATTTCTTGTTCTAACAGTGGGACTATGAGTTGTGTTATTCATATGATTGCTGGTGATTGTTGTTTTTTTTTTGTTTGTTTGTTTGTGTTTCAGTGAATTATCGAATGATTTATGTTTTACATAATTTTCAAGGTTAAAGCAGCAGCAAAATGTTAAAAGCACATCACGTTTCATCACAGCCCAAAGCACACGTTTCAAGTGCAATAGACTGTTCTCTACTTTGTTTCACTTTGCTTTTTTCAATTTGATATGTTTAGAGAAAAAAGTTATCACAGACATGAAGGGGGGAAAAAATCAATTATAAGATTCGGGCAGAATCCAAGCTGCCAACTCAATGTCTTTCTTTCCAGTATTTTATAATTCTTTCATGAAATAACCCACAAGTCTCTCTGGAGTCTACTTATTGCTAACTAGATTTTGTCTGCTGTACTCTCTGTCTCTGTACGCCACTGATGTATCATAAACAAGCTATGCTAAGTTTGATCCATAGAAATTATTCATCTTTTATTCCTTCCATCTGCCCATTCTTGTTCTTTTTTTCCTCTATTTCCCCAAAGCTTTCGGTGCCCCGTTTTTTCTCAGTAAGCATTGTAGCCAAAGATTTCCACAAGTACAGCTACTCAAATTAAAAATAGCATTTGCCTTATGCACCCTCACAGAGAAAGAGACATGCACATTAATAATGGATTGTGTTTTGTATTTCTTGGTTTAAAAAAAGAATCCTAGTGGTGGTATCTAGATGAAAGATTCATCCCTTCCTCTCATTTCTGAATCTCTGATGCCTCAAGTCTCCAATTTCTTGGCTGCCTTCAAACAATCTCCTCTTAGTCATCTACCCTCAAAATCTCTTCATCTTCCAACAACCCCTAAAATCTGAATATTCTGGATATCACCACCCCCTTAATCGCTTCACTGACTTGTAGGAGTTGGCTTGCCTTGATGCATTCATCTTCTTTCATTCCCCTCTGTGCTGCAATAACACACTTGCACTCACACTCGTGAAAGCTCCACACCTCCACTTGTCATCACAGGTGGTCAAGCAGTTGCTAAGATACAACACTAAGCTTTTCTTGCTCAGAGGCATGCTTTGAATAAGGACACCGAAGCAAAACTATCAACGAGTAGAGGACTAACTTTCATATGGAAAAAACAAACAGTGAGACTCCTTAGTCAGCAATGTCTGTCTACCGTCTTGCTTTCAGTCTCGGTGGTGAGCTGCTAGTGCCAATGCCCATTTATCTGGATTAAGACAACTTATTGCAATGGAGCGGATCAAAACACCAACACGGAAGCCCCTTTCTTGCAGGTGAACTTGTCTCTGTATGTTC
The DNA here is from genome assembly GCA_903066825.1 of Alfaro cultratus. NCBI lineage: Eukaryota > Metazoa > Chordata > Actinopteri > Cyprinodontiformes > Poeciliidae > Alfaro > Alfaro cultratus. Next base: position 41,894 of record CAEFZX010017278.1, read on the forward strand.
CAACCAGTTTTACAAAGGACAAATGAGGAAAGACGTTGGTGCAGTTAAGACGTGCAGGTCAATCCAAACCCTTGTCTGGCTAACGGCCTCACTGCACATCTCATTCTGTACCTTCTTGCTTGGTCAACGTGCTGTGTTTTCTGATTCAGCAGCATCTCACGAAGCTTGCCTTCCATCTATAATCTTCCATACATTGCATCCCAATCTCCCTCAAATTTACTGATACAAAACCTTGGAATTCCAAAATGCTAACAATAACACTTGCCATTCATTGAGACGGTCCGCTGCAAACTGGAAAACCGGATCATCTAATAAGGATGGAGAATAAGAAACATCATGTAACTGATTACCAAGGCGCTTTAATCGTGGTGGCTACATCGACAGTTTTGAACAGGATCAATATACTCTACAAATAAATAATGAAGATGTCTTTAAGAAAGTTATGATAGGACTCCAAACTGAGTCTTTTTTTTTAGGCTCCTCTGGTTTAGCCTGTTCTCACCCATTCTAACTTCCTGTAGTGCTAGCGATAGCTTGTAAGCTAGAACAATAAGTAACACTACTGTTCACTACATGTCATTTTTGACATCTGTCCTCCTCTGCAGCAATGATATAGCTAACATGTTTGTCAGAATCTGTAATAAGAAAAAATATTTTATGATATTATATATAATAAAATATTATATATTTATTTCTGGATGTCAGCTTAAAATTACGGTTATGCTAACTTCAGCTAGCACAAAGGAAACAGGGCTGCTATTTCCCCCGCCAAGAGCGCAAAGCTACTCACCCACTGAACATAATGGCAAATACACTTTCAAACAACAGGTGAAACATCCAGGGAATGTAGATAATGGTACATGATGGATTTTTCAATGAGATAATAGCTTTAATTATCCCACAGAACATCTAATTAGCTAGTAACCTTGCTTATTATTAAGCTAGCTATTGTTAGCTCTATCTATCTATCTATCTATCTATCTATCTATCTATCTATCTATCTATCTATCTATCTATCTATCTATCTATCTATCTGAGACAAAAGCTCACTTAGCATATTTTAGTCAAATCAGAAATATTAATTTACTTTTGTGAAACAGCATTTGGGGAAAAAAACAGCAAAGAGGAAGTGAAGATCAGAAAAAGAAACATGCACTTGCAGAGGAGTGTGGACGCCTTTCAGCATTTCCCCTACACAGAAATGTGTCTATTACTTCAATAAAAGCCCCAAAGAGCCTCTTTCAGAAAGATTTGCCGTTCTCCACACTCACACTGGGGAGAGATTCTCAGACCAAACAAACTAGAGTGTTTTGTGTGACTTTGTGGCTCTCTGCATAAATATTTAACGGCGTGGAGGAGAGACAAGGAAGAGGTGGGGCTTTACGTAAAAAGTCTCCGAGGTTAATAATGGATGAGGCCGCGCCTGTGATAGAGGCATGTTCACCGACACACTGTTCGTCGGATTAGTCTGGGCGCCGTTACAGTAATTGCAGAACGTAACGGCCTCTCCCCATGAAATAGGTCAACTAGGTAAATCCAGGTGAAAGCTATCAGTGTATTATGCTGGCATCAATCCCATCAATCCCACGGTATCCCTGTCAAAACGCGCTCAGTCATTACGCTCGGGTGTTTGCGTGCAGAATTGGGTCAGCGATTGGAAAACTGGGGCTGTTTGTCAACATCCAAAATCTGGTGAATGAACTCGTTTCTAACGGAGCTGCACCGAACCGTACAGTTTAACAGCCTTGGATATTCACCCTACATGTCAAATATAAGGCTGCTGCCTGTAAACCCTAAATCTGATCAACATTCACAGGGATCTTTCTCTGACATTTAATGCTCATTAGAGCTGTTTGCCGGATTGAGTGGACCTAATAACTTTAATTATTACTGATAATATTTTCTTGTTAGTCCAGTTCTACATTTTTTTTTATTCATTTATGCGCTTAATTTTTTGCCTCTCAACCACTTGGCCAAAACATTTGCTAGGTTTTAATGTAGCACACATTTCTGTTTTCTCTCTCTTCCAGAGTCATAATTAATTATCTTGCCATGTCTGTGGGATCCAATATGCTGTGTAATGTTTTTTACATAGATCTTATTATGAGTCAGTTTAGTTGATGCAATGTGGCTGAACAGTGTTGTTAGAAATATTTGTCTTTGCTAAAGGGGCCGCTTTACGTATTTTCCAGGCACACAGCTGTTTTATCACAATCAAGAAACTATGTTGCCTTCAGTTGTTATGAAAATGCTGCACATATAAAACATAACTTAAAAGAAATTTGACAATTTGACGTCTCGAAATTGGCGTCTGTCTCTTTAAGAAGCTCCTGATCTTTCTGACACTCATTGTTTTATCCCTACTGCAGAGTAATCTTTATCTGTTCACAACTAACCAGGTATTCTAAGTGCCTTCATTCATCATTAAAATCGTTTCTCCGCCACACACAAAGTTTTATCAATGCAAATAAATTCCCAATAAACTTTGTGGAGCGAGGAAATCACAAGAACAAACTGTTGACCAGTTCTGGCGCTTCATGCCTTGTGTGGGTGTCAGCTGTGGTTGTTCGCTCTTCCGGCGCTACAGGCGCTTTTTGCAGGTCAAAAGGACAAGAAGCTTATGATTTGCATTTTAACTACTTCCACCAGCATGTAGAGATCAAATATCAATCCCACTGCATAGAAAGCTACAGCAATATATCAAATATCACCAACACTGATAATATGGTTGTCCTCCATTTACGGTAACACTGTAAGCCATAGACATGCATTTTACCAGAAGCAGTATGGAGAAGTAAGGATCTGTTTTTGATCGATTGTAATTAGCTGCACTGACTGGTTTAAAAGATCCAAAACATTACAAAAAAGCCAGTGGATCAACTTTTTCTGTTATCCTATTAATATTCCATTAAAAGTTCGAGGAGAAAAATTAAAAATAGTTTAAAGCTTCAAAACAGCTGAGATTGAACTAAAGGTTCACCTTCCAGTAGAGAATTACTTACAAAAATACAGACAGAGCTACAACAGACTTATTTAGACCGCAGCATATTCATACCGTAGAATGGCCTATTCAAAGTCAGACCTGGATCTTATTGTATAAACATGAAAGCTAATGTTTAAAGTCACCTGTCATTCAGTCTGACTGAATTGGAGCCATTTTGCGACAACAAACAAAACAAACGCTACAAAATGCTCAGTCTCTAAATGTACAAAGCTGGTAGAAACAAAGGAACAATACGGACTTTTAAATGTTCTAAATTAAGTAGAGAAGAAGAAATCCGGATAATATGACACGTTATTCGCCTCAGAGGTGGCAATGACTCCACCCCAACGTATTCAGGATATTTGTGATCACATTTAATGCGACTTGCAGAAAAAAGGGTAAGAGACTGTGAGCGCAGAGTGCAGCCTGACCTGACCTGATCTGAGTTTATGGTGATCACACAGAAGTTGGCAAATCCTGCTGGTATGTCAACACTGATGGCCTCAGTAGCTTTACGGCTGGGTCACAAAGCCCTCCTGTCTTTGAGAAGAAGAAAAAAACAACAATCAAATAAAATCACATTTCATCATTTATGGTTTGCCGGGGGTTAAGGAATGTGATTTCTTCGATTGTGCTGCAGGTGGGTTGATTTTGTGTAGGAATGCACATTAATTTTTCACAAACAGGAATAAAGGAACACAGATTTATTGAACTCAAGCCGTCCTCATCTAAACCGCAGGTGTTTTTCTTTCTTTTCTCTCTCTCTCTCTACGAGGATGTTAGAAGCTGAACTGAAATGATTTGTTCTGAAATTCAGCAGCTTCTTGAAACAAGTTCAAAAGTAATCTTGCCTCATTCACTGGCACTTCTTTTACACAGTTTTCCTGCTTATACTGTGAACATTTACAATTATTTTTTTAAATTGTCCGTTGTGTTTGCTTCTTTTGAAAAAAGCCGTTTCACACACTGGTATAGTTCCGATTTCTGAAGCCCATGCTTTTTTTCCCCAAACGTGACATTTCAACTTGAAGACTTTTGTCAGAGTAAATCAAAAGCATTTGTGAACCGGTTATTCCCCAGATTCTCATTTGGATTACGGTCTGGACTTTAACTTGACCGTGCTAATCTATGACTCTGCTTCTGTTGGTGGTTTGTTGACCTGCTGTAAACCCCACCCACTTTTCTAGGCCTTTCTGTGCAGCTCCTCCAGAGTTAACACGGCTGCTTCACAGAACAGATTTAGTTAAAATGATTCTGAACGACACTCAGGTGGATTCTATGTAATACTTGGGTAATATCTGAAGGCTACATTGAAAATTCCTGTCTTTTTTCTACTAATTTATAATTACAGGGGAAAATGCTAATAAAATACACTAAAGATTGTGGCTACAGCCAAACAAAATGTGAAAAAGTTTAGTGGGTATGACGAATTTCACACAAAGCACAATAAAACCAAAGGAGGAGATGCTTTAAAACTAGGAACGAACTGATCAGAGAATTTGGGCCGATATCAATAGCTGATATTTCATATCGCAGTTTTGGCTGATATTTTTATACATTTCTTTTAAACCCGCCTTTCGACGCCTTGGGATGGGAAAAAAAACAAAAAAACACTGACTGTTGACTTTACCACTGCTTTTCTAATTCCTTCAAATGTCCCACAGTCCTGCGCTGCATTGCGTTTAGTGTCAAATGACCGAACCACCATCACCCCCTCAGAAACCAACAAGATGGAAATAAGGATCGGTTGTTAATATTAAATTGATTTTATTTACCGGGCCAATACCGATATATCGTCACTGAGATCAGTTGATACTGATCTCAGTGACGATATATCGTTTATCCCTATTTAAAACTGTGAAATTACCCACCAAGGAAGACAAACTCAAGCAACATATTCTTTCCCATGTATCAAGTTATTTTTTTCTCTCACTGACTTAACCCCAAATTACGTTTATTTATCACGAATATTAGGAGTGCATTTATAAATTGACCTTGATTTCCTTATTTTGAGATCAGTCAATATTTACAAGTAAAACCAAACTTATCTATTTTGTAAAGTCTGTAGTTGCTAAAGTTGTTTTAGCAACTTTTCAGACACAAAAAAAAAAAAAAATCGGTATCGGCCAAGATTGTAATTGTCAGGTCAGATCGGTGCACCAAAAATCCTACAATTATACCTTTAAAATAAACACTACAAGGAAAAAAATACTCTGACTTCTAATTTCTCCAAGTTTCAGTTTATTGTACAATCAAGTAGGTTCACAAATAACGGTCCATTGCATTCGATCATCATAACTGGCATCAACATGAGACAATCACAATGCTATATTAATCTGGCTTTTCACACACACACACACACACACACACACACACACACACACACACACACACACACACACACACACACACACACACACCTCAGCAAGGAGAAAAAGTGAATCAGGTTTAGCATTTGTTTGGCTCAGGACACTGAGCCCTTAGTCGTAAGAAAAACAACACCGGTCTTTAAAACGATGCCTCTCAAGTTGCATTAACATATGTACACTTAAAAAAATCTTACAAAATTTATTGAAAGTAGTGCCGTTGTAGAGAGAAAGACACGTGTGGAACGTTTTGGATGACGTGGACGGAAAAAACGTGCACAAAGCTGATGAGGAAGATGGCGATATGAGGTCTGTAAGGGGCGGAAAAAATGTGTGTCCAGCACACACCATTGTGGAAATCAGTCACACACACACAAGCACTCCCCTGAAGAAAAAAGAAGGATAAAGGACTTTGGAGACCCTGGCTGGCTGTATTTTTATTTTTTTTTGTAATTTACTTGAACATGCAAGCTCGCAAGCATTCAAAATGACGTTCAAGAACAGAAGATGGCTTAAATGAAGGCTAAGAAGAAGAAAAAATGAACAGCGGCAAAAAAGGGAGGAAGTTTTTTGTTTTTTTTCTGTATCAGACCAAAGCGGCAGTCAAAGTCTGGAAGGTGAATTCCCATCTAACAGTATTTTATTTATGAACAAGTACTTCCTTTCTCTGCCACAGTGGCTGGTAGCTCGGACAAACTGATCTGCCGCGGGTGAAACGGAGCCGGCGTCCGGGCCGGCGTCCGGGCCGGCGTCGATTCCCAGCGTGGTGAGCGGGGCGGAGGGCATGGAGGGGAGAGGGGCGCTAAGAGCACTTCCACACGCAGACAGCCAGGCTCCCACCGAAAAACATGTAGAGCAGGTTCTTCACTTCATGTGTGACCTCGAAGCCGAAGCCCTCGCCAATCACCACGTGCCACGAGCTACCAAACTTCTTATCCATGGACTCCTTTATCATCTTAGCCGCGCTCTAGAAGGAAGAAAATACTTTTGGGGTTTTTTTTGTTACAGTTTTTTTTCTTCATTTCATTCACTCAATAATAAATATGAGTAGTTTATACAACAAAAAATAAATCATGAATTAAAAGGAGCAGAAAGAAGAATAAACTTTATAATATGTTCTCGCTTTTCACACAAAATAAAATGAGCTATTTGGCTCAGAAGATAATTACAGAAATGGTTCAAATACACAACAAAGCAGCTTTTTCAACGTCATAATGGCTTCATCATAATGCTTTTCAAATTTCTTTTAAGTGCAGAAAAATACACTGCTCAAAAAAATAAAGGGAACACTCAAATAACACATCCTAGATCTGAATGAATGAAATATTCTCATTGAATACTTTGTTCTGTACAAAGTTGAATGTGCTGACAAAACAAAATCACACAAAAATCATCAATGGAAATCAAATTTATTAACCAATGATTTCACAGAAGTTTGAATTACTTGGAGTTATATTGTGTTGTTTAAGTGTTCCCTTTATTTTTTTGAGCAGTATATTTAGATTGTTCCATGAACTGACACCTTAAACTGAGATTCATCTTTCCGTCATCGCCGTTCTGAATCTAGTTTTTTGGAAAATCTCACTTCCTTTTAAGTTGAATTTTCTGCCTTTTTACAGATCCGTTTTGAATATTGTTTTGTTAAAAAAAAAACAATTATGTGCTTTATATGTAGGCGTGTCGCTTTAAGCAATAAATGAGTTAATTGCATGAGAAATTAAAATGAACTAAGTCATTTCTATTTGCATTACTTTTTGCTTTTCTCGTTACCCTCTTTCTACTAAAAATGATTTTGTCTCAACTAGCCCATTATTTTGAAGGATAATTTTGTTCACAGAGACTTAATAACTAATTTTATTTGCCATTTTGCTTATTTATTTTGGATATTTAAAATGTCTTCCAGTTCCAGTATTAAATGTTCATTAGAATTTAAAGTTTATTGATCTTTGAGAATGTGTTCTTGGATTAATATGCCATCATCAATGACAATGGTCTCAAAATAACAATATTATAGTTTATTGCAATAACTTCTGTGACAATTTGTCATCCAGAAAAATCTGTTATTGTGACAGGCCCATTTGTACATAAATATTACAATATTGTACTCCACAAATTTATGATGTTTCAATTAGGCCTGTCGCGATAAACAATAATTTTAATCGTACGATAAATTGAAACTATCGACGTCATTTTAATTATAGGCATTATCGTCTCTTTTGGCCTTTTTCTCTTTCAGTTGATGACACTAAATTAAAAAAGGCTCAACTCCTGTGCTCTCCACTGACCCTCCCTTCCTCATTTCCTTAGTGTAATGCCCAGCGCACACGACACGACCTTAGAGCTGTCGGCCCATTTCCAAAACCTGAGAGACCACACATTAGCCGACAGAAATCCTAGCTATTACGGTTCGATCGGGCCATGTGGAGTCCAACAATGGGCACAAAATAATGGCTACAAGTTCAGTTAACAAATTTTAAAACCAGGCATTAATCAATGCTTTACTACAATCTACCTGCAGTGCATGTGGCTGGTGTCAGTCCTGACTGGATGAAAATCATTATAACCTATTTATGTCACTTTAACGAAGAACAGCTGAAAAGTTACCGGGTTTATCAACTGCGGTAGCGATTTCGCTCCAACTCCTCCCCTTGTCATTTCTATTGTCTTTGCACTTGAATAAACATTAATGTTGTTTCCACATATTATCTCCAATGTCCGCTGGACTTCGGGTTGCGCCGTGTCAGCTGTTTGGGAGGCCCCTACGTCCCCTCAGAAAGCACGGAGGGAATCCGCACTTTCTGATTGGCTGCCGTCACATTCAACAGGCTGTTAACGCTCCCAGTTGGGGAAAAACCCCTGATTTAGATCGGAGCGGCCAAGACGATCCACCGTAACTCACCACACAATCTTAGAACGACCAACGGTCTAAGATTGTCGTAAGGGGAAAAATAGGAGCAAAAAACCGAGTAGTGTGAACTATTGCATCAGGTAGTTGGATGTGCTCATCTTCTCTATTTAAATCTAATGATTACTGAAGGGCAACATAGTATACAGACTTCATAATCTGAACTCTTTTGGATGAATGCAGTATTTATTTCCACTTTGGCTTTATGTTGTTTAGTTTTTTTTCCCCAAGTATATTTTTTGTTAATGGAGACTGAGAATCTATTTTATTTCTGTTTTTGGTTGTTTTGTTTATTTTGTTTATCAATTCTAGTGTTAAATGTTCTTTTAAAATAAAGTGTATCTATCTTTGGCAGGAAATCGCATGGTCATTTCCATTAAATCAGTGTGAAAAGGTCTTCAAACAATATTATCGTTTATCGCAATAATTTTTTTAGACAATTAATCGTTCAGCAAAATTTGATATCGTGACAGGTTTGTGTGATTTGAATGCCTAATACCAATATCAACACATAAAAACAGTAACTTCTGGTCAACACTGGAATATCAAAGAACAACAGGAGAATGTACTCACTTCGTTATTGGTAGCAAATTTTTCACAGGCTGTTACACACAACTCCATGGTCTCAACCCTCATTTCCTCTGGCATGTCTGTGTGCTGGAGAGAAACACATGTTACAGGAAAGATGGCAAACCCTCATTTAGTTTCCTGTCAATTAAGATGCTGAATGACACCAACAACATAAAAAAGGGGGGGAAAAAGTTTTATTTTTTTATTACGGAAACATTTTTTTACCATGTGCATATTTAAGAATCTTCACGGAAAATTTGGTGGAAGGAAAAAGTGTGGCTAAAAAAAAAAGGTTAACAGAAAACGGGGAATATTACGAAGTGAAAGCTTCTGCGATCATAACGGAGGCTCAGATGTCTTTGCTGAACATTTCATGGTCAGTTTTTATTGAACAAACAATGGTGACAGCTGCTCGTATCCTAGCAACTGAAAACAATAAGTGGGAAGATGGTGACAAGAAACAAAACCAGATCCTGTTGAGTGTTCTTCAAAATAAAACCCTTCCTTTTTCCAAAATAAAGTCACGTCTTGCACTTAAATATGTTTCAATTCACTGTTTCACAATTACGTACAACCGTGTCAAATTTAGTGAATAAATCATGTAAATTACCTTTAGCTGTGAAGTCAAAACAGGGAAGCCTTGAGAGGACTGTGAAGCAAAATCTATTCAAGATTTGGGGGGAAAGCTGAAAAAGTGCAAACTATAACTGAAGTGAATTGGACAATATATCATCATCGTAACATAAGTGTGTAATATTCATATTGCAACGTACTTTTGGGACTGCAGTAAATAGGGGCAATTATATTCCGAGAGTTATGAACTTGCATTTGGCGTGTTAAGGCAATGTTTAGCCTTTTGGACAGAGCCTAACACTGGAGACAAACGAAGCTGCCCAAAAATGCTGAAGGTCACGGAGTGATGGAAGCAGAGATGAGAAAGAGGAAAATAGGCACGGATGTTTCAGGCTGCATTTCTGCAATAATGTTTTTTTTTAATTGGTCTGATGTAATATTCTAATGTTTAAAGTCATGTTTTCATTACCTTTAAGCGGAAAAACTGGTATGATTAACAGAAATAAAGGATTTCAAACACTCATATGTGTGTAATTAACCTATATGTAATGTTCCTGATATACATGTTATATTTATTATATTAAATTTTAATGTCTAATTTATTGAATGGATCTGTGTCCAGGTTGCTTTGCAGCCCAGAGTGAGGTCTTCACAGTTAGTGATGGTTTGTGGAGCCTGGTGTTTGCCCAATGGGTTTGATCAAACTCAATAATATTTGTGTTTCTTTTTCTAATATATATATATATATATATATACAGTGATGGCAGAGTTACTTTGAAAAAGTAACTTTAATCAGATTACTGATTACTCCTTGAAAAAGTAACTTAGTTAGATTACTGACTACTTTATTTGGAAAGTAACAAAGTTACATTAAAAGTAACTTTTTAGTTACTTTCAGCAGCTGCTAACAACAACGCTCCACCACCTGTGAAAGTTACATTGATCTTTGCCGATACTCAATTGTAAGTTATTTTATAATGGTAACATCAACAATGTGTCTCCACTCATAAGTTTGAACTGAAGACGAGATTGTTTAATGGTTACAACAATATATAATAAAAAAAAACATTAGTAATTTGTATTCTGTCCTTAACAGGTGTGCTGAACTGTGTTAGACAGATAGAGAACAAAGAACTCCAAACGTTGAGGCGTCTAACTTAAATTTTTTGTAAAACTGAAAAATAAGCATGAAAAGAACCAAANGAACAAAGAACTCCAAACGTTGAGGCGTCTGAACTTAAATTTTTTGTAAAACTGAAAAATAAGCATGAAAAGAACCACATGAACAGTTTGCACGTCTCAAGTCAGACATTGCCATATGAAAGACAGAATTTTTACACGTAGTGCCACAAAGGCTGGACACCTTTAACAAGGTTAAAGATGATACAAAAACTTAAATAGCAGACAAACTTATGTCAAATGACATTTGAGCACAATAACACTACTTACGGACAAAGATACTTGAGGCTTGAAACAAACTGCTCTGCTAGACAGACTGAATTTTAACGAAAACAAAACCTAACTTAAATACTGCCACAAGGGGGTAGTAAAATAACAGAAAATAGGATACTAAGAAATCTTAATATTACGTTAAAATTTGTGTGTGTTTTTGTGTGGTCCACTGTTGTCTGGAAAACTCTAAGACGGATTTTAAAGCCCCCATCTTTAAAATCCAAAGTGGGACGATTTTATAAACGTCCCACTTTGCAAGCTGTCTCTCCATTCAGTCTCTAAAGAGTTCCTTATAATTGTCCTACATCTTTAACCCGGTAACCTGCGTTACCGGCCGTAACGCAGGTTGTGCGTTACGGCCCTGCGTTTTGGCGCAGCGCACAGAGCTCCTCCTGCGGCTCTACAACTCAGATGGCTGCTGCGCAGATTTGTGACACTTATCTTAATATTAATAATTATAATGTCGTTTAGTTGCACAACTTTACGGACTCGTAGAGTCACAAGGAGCCGCCGGGCCTGGGGGACAGGCAGACACAGCAGAGCAGCTCCCATGCGATTTTCAGGCTCGAGAGAGGGCATCCAGTCTCTCAAAATAAGATAATAGAGGGGCCCAAGTTTTATAAAATTTTTGGATCGAACCTCTAACACAAAATTTGATCTTCTCTAACTTAAGGAACATGGACAGATCTTTCAACCAAAGAGAAGCCTTGGGTGGGTGTTCTGATTTCCACGCTAATAATATTCTTCTTCGGGCGAGGAGAGCTGAAAAAGCCAGTACATTTTTAAAATCATGTGTTAATGATATTCCCTCCCCTGGAGTTCCAAATATTGCCAATTCAGCACTGGGTTGGATACCTATTTCGAAAGCTTCAGATAGGATCTGAAAAATTGTGGACTCAAATGTTGCACAGTTTGTTACAGGTCCAGAACATGTGAGTTAGATCTGCCTTAGCTATGTGGCACTGAGCACAGGTTTCACTGACTGTAGAATAAATCCTTGAGAGTCTGGCTCTACTGTAATGGATCCTATGAAGGACCTTGAACTGAATCAGTCCAAGTCGAGCGCATGATGTTGACCCATTTACTCTAAGTAATGCGTGATTCCAAGTTTCTTCAGAGATGTGTATTCCAAGTTCCTCTGACCGTTCTGCTCTGATCTCATCAAGCTTCACAGTATTGAATGATGAGATGCTAATATAAATTTTGGAGATGAGGCCCCTGTATTGTGTTGGTTTGCAAAATTATGTCTATACCTCCCTTTGGGGGTAAACTGGGAAAGTTTACGGACTAATGTTACGAACAAAGTCACGAATCTGGAGGTATCGAAATAGGGAGGAACGCTGTAAACTAAATTTAGAGGAAATAGCATCAAAGGTAGAGAAAATACCATCTATATATAGGTCACTAAATTTACTTAAGCCTACTCTCCGCCAATGGGCAAAGACAGGATCTAATAAGGATGGCGGGAAAACATGGTTATCACATATGGGACTGTGAAGCCATCTATTCCAACTCAGTTTCTGGCCAATGTCCGCTTTCTGGATAACAAAGTGGATTTATTACATTTGAGGCTGAGAGTTTCCGCAGAGATTCAGAATTGTGCCGTTCTTTGCCTAACGGAAACCTGGTTTAGCAACAACATGCCAGACTCAGCCTTCCAGATTAACGGTCTCCAAACGGACCGGAACACGGGGAGGAGAACTCTGTATGTTGGTGCCCCCAGTCTCGGAAAAGTCCAGAATGGTACCCCCCCCAAAAAAAAAATTAATAAAAAAAAATTAGAAAACAAACCTTTGTATTTAAACAATATCAGTATAAAAAGGCAAAACAAAGAATGAAGTAAATCTGCCATTTCTCCAAGAACAAAATAAGGATGAATTTTATGTCCCCCCCCACCATTATTAGAACAATGGTTCAGTCCAAAGTGTAGGAGGAGCAACAGCAGAGCTGAACGGTACCTGCTCCGTCAGATCTGCTCAACTGAGGAGCTAATTTAGCTGTTAGCTGTGGCAATGCAGCACAAATAACAACCCTCCAAAGTAAATACTTAAAGCAAAAGAAATGTAACACCTTTCATTTATTTTCACTGCTCAATAGGAAGAAACACATCCACAATGAAAATCAGACTGCAGTTTGTTATTTCATTACTTTGACTGAATCATAAGAAAGTCAGAATTCCGACTTTTTCCTCTGAATTCTGAGATTTTTTTTCTGGGCCACTGGAAAAAAATCTGACTTTTTGAGAAAAAAGTCAGAATTCGGACTTTTTTGCACAGAAAAAAAAAAATCTCAGAATTCCCTGAATTCTGAGATTTCTGACTTTAATGTCAGATTAAAGTCAGAATTCTGACTTTAATCTGATTTTAATCTGACTTTAATCAGAATTCTGATTAAAGTCAAAATCTCAGAATTCTGACTTTAAAGTCAGAATTAATAAATTTTTTTTTTCGGTGGCCCTAATCCTCTTCCGTAGACCCTAATCCTGATAATATGATAATATAGATACCACTGCAGATATAATATAATATAGATATATATAATATAGATATTATCTGGTGATAATTTCCATAGGGAGCATATTATTTCAGGCAGCTAAAGATTAGGTTACCCCCTCATAACTTTTGGCAAATATTGAGCAAATGTTTTCAAATTTACAGCATTTACTGTTGATGAAGAGAGGAATAACCATGATTAAAGACCTGCTGGTAATTTAATTAACTCCCATGTTATAGAGGGATGGGGAAGAACAGATTATTTCAGGTGGCTAAAATATTTGGTTCCCCCTCATAACTGTGGCAAATACAGGGCAAATATGACCAAATATACAGGATTTATTGTTCTTGATGAGAGTAATAAACACAGTTAAAGACTTGCTGGTAAATTAATTTGTTACCGTGTTATGGAGGGGGAACAGATTATTTCAGGTGGCTTAATATGTGGTTGCCCACTCATGACTTTGTCAAATAGAGAGCAAATGTTTTCAAAATCTCAATGATTGTTATGTGTAAGATTGAGCCACCAAATATTAACAACTAGAAATTTTTTGTATGTGTGAATCTGTCATATTTTATATTAGAACAGTATTTTCCAGAAAGCCAAAACTTTTTTTCAAGGAAGTCTTAATTCTTTGTGCCCTGCTATCAGCTAGCTTCTGTCCTCTTATATCAGCAATAAAAAATGATAAATACACAGAATGTGTTGGAAACCTGTGTTTGGTGACTGACTTTTATTTGCCAGGCTTACGTGACAAAAGTTGGAAAAAGACAGATTCTCTTGGTGATTAAAAAACAACACAAAACAGTGTAAGAAAATGTCCGCACAAGACCTCGTTTATTTATTTATTTTACCCTTTTTTTTTTAGCTGCCGATTAAACTGAAAGTTCCGATCTTGACATGATTATATGAGTTGTTTTACAGAGAAATTGATCCGAAGCGCCATGAAAATGGTCCGCTTAGCCTTGGCTGCAGTGCACCCTCACCGACAGAGGGGAAACAGATTTTCACAGGGGAACAGAATTTCCCACAAGACCTGAAGTCAACCACATAATAATACAAATAAAACAAAGAAAAGGCAATAAGCTCCCAAAAGGTGATGCAACAAATAAGGAGCTTAATTTGGGGTTATTTACATCAAGAATCCAGTTACTTCTTCTTTTATGCCACAGATTTTTGATATGAACCACTTCATGGTCATTGGTTACCTCTGAGATCTCTTTTCAGAAAACGTTTTCTTGAATAGCTGTGTGTGAGTCTTGAATGTTGAAGGGTTATAAACTACTTCATTTGGATATAGTTACTCTACACACTGCCGCTTACTGGCTTCCTATGATTTGCTCACAAGAAAAATATTATAAGCTATACCCGTGTGCCTTGTATCCCACAAACAGTGGGACCTATCGATAGGTCAAATCCTATTGATAGTTGCCCTGTTGAGAGATTTTCCCACCTGAGCTGTGGGTTTCTTCAGCTCCATCAGGGTGTCTTGGCTCCTTCTCTTGTTAAGGCACAAACCTGTGATGCCTTCAGAGAAGAGCTGGATTTATTATAAAATTGAATGACTTTCTGTTGAATTCTGTTTGATGTTGACATCACTTGCAAAGTTAACTGGCTTCACAAGATTTTATTTAGAGCGTCAGAATTAAGGGGCATATATTTTAATGCATTTTCAGATTTTTGTTTGGAAAAAGCTTTGAACACTAATTATTCATTTTCCTTTCATTTCACTGTTATGTATTTAATTTTGTTGGTCTGTCACATCAAATCCTAGTAAAATACATCAAGATTTATGATTAGAGCAGGACAAAATGGGGAAACGTGAAGGAAGGTAGATACTTCTGCAATTGGCATGTCTTGACTTGAACAACAGACATTTAACCCACCGACAGTTTGATACTGAAGGTTTCATCTCTCACCCTGATAAGATCTCCTCTGATCTTTATGGGACCCTTTCTGATCCTGATGGATGAAATCCATTTCCATCATGTTGGGATCCTGTGTCCTCTGAATTTGACTGGATCTGCTTTGATCCTGATCTGCTCCTTTCTCATGTGTGACTCTGATCTACTTTCTGTATTCCTGCAGGTCTCACCTGCTCAGCTCTGCAGGTCCTGTGGTTATGTCTTCTGTGGATTCCAGTGGGGATGGGGGGAAGTGGCTGGATGCCCACTACGACCCGGTGGCTGGTCTCTACACCTTCTCGTCCTGCATAGACCTGGCAGATCTTAGCGGGGACAGGGAGAGCCGACTCGTGGTCGGGGACCTGGGCACCGGCTCATCAGGCATGAAGCTTAAGGTCTACCGTGGCACGGCACTCATAAGTGAGAATAGCCTGCTGGATCTACCTGCTGGCCTGGTTGCTTTTTTCATGGACCTGCATGAGCCCCGTATCCCCGCCGTGGCCGTGGCCTCTGGACCATGCATCTATGTCTACAAGAACCTGCGGCCATACTTCAAGTTCACACTTCCGAGCCTGGACATCAACCCACTGGAGCAGGTGGTTGTGGCCTCTGTTACATCCACAGGGAGAGAGTCAGGATCACAGGGAAGCTTGGTCACAGCATACTAAGGAACATAAGAATGCAATGGTTTATTTAAAATTTCTATGTAGTAATTAATTTTAATTACCATTTCTGCTGAGTTTATCTTTCGAGATAGGAATTCAGTGCTTTTGACAAGGTTTCCAGATGGGGCGGGGGAGGTTAGGACAATTCCAAGGGCCTCTGACCGACAAGGGGCTTTCCACAAATTTTTTGTTGTTCATAGAAATAAAAAAAAATTGGGGGTCCTGTCAATAATAAAATCAATCATATTGTGTTTTCTAAAATTGTTTCAAGACCACTCCCAGACCAAAATAGCACACATCCATATTTGCACTGAACCCCCAGACCCCCAGATCTGCTTAGCCCACTTGACGGTGACAATGTTCAACAGCAGTCAGTAGAAGACAAGAACGACTGTGGCAGTTACTGTGCTCCTAAGAAAAATAATAAAGTTAGGTTTTCAAAAAATAGAGAGACAGAAAGAAAAAGGTAAAAGTGTCAATTTGTAACCCAGTTTCTCTCCCAGAGAGGTGGGTAGACTGTGTGAGATTATCAACTGTTTAGCATAGTTAGCTTATCTACAAACTACTGTTTGCTTTCATTTCATTTAATGAATGAAGGAACAAATCTACCAACATATTCATATCTTTAACTTGCCCCTTTTATCACACTTAACAACAGATGAGTCAGTTGTTTTTCACAATCATTACACTATAAATTGACCTTTTTGAGTATGTGACTAGCTGCTGTGCTCTGATTGGTCAGGATGTGTGGCAGCAGGTGAGGGAGGGTCAAATCGACCCTGTGATGCTGAAGGAGATGCTGGAAAGTATCAGGAAGAAGGCAGACATCCCGCTGTCCATCCGATCGCTCAGGTTCCTGTCTCTGGAGTCTGATGAGGTGGACGAGTTTGTTCAGCTGTACAAACAGCAGCCAATCAGGCGGCAGGTAATGCTACTTTTTTAATCACGTAGGCCAAATTTGTAAACGTGCTGCTCCCCTCACCAGTTTGACTAGTATCTGCTTCCTCAAAACTGGACATGGACTACATCAGCAGTAGAGCAGGTGCAGGAGAACCAGTGTCTCTGGCGCTTGCTCTGTAACTTATTGATTCTTATATTAAATTATTCTTGCTGAATCATCTGTAATTCTCCCACTCAATGTTTCTTAGCCAGTGATTTTTTTATGTTTAAGTGAAAAGCAGGAGATTCAAACATTATTTCTGTAATTGACACATGTAATTCAGTACGGGATTCCAAACAGTCTTGAAAGAACTCCAATTCTTCTAATACAGTTTAAACCACCTATAGGGTCCATATGTGAGTCTGTTTAATGTGAACCTAGAACTGTTTGACCTCTGAGGAACCAGTGTGTTCATTGATTGGGTTCTTTCAGACGGTCATCACCTGCATCGGAACTCTGAAGAAGAGCACAGCCGACGAGGACGGGATTAGCTGTTTGGTGATTGGTACAGAGAACAGCGACGTCTTTGTCCTTGACCCTGAAGCTTTCACCATTCTCTGCAAGGTACACTCTAGTTGGCTGGTTTAAACCGGTCTCTACTGGTTCTAATCTGGCTTGACATGACTCAAAATTAGTCTGACCTAGTTTTTAATTGGTCTGAAAACATTTAGATGCTTCTAAACTTGGTTGAGCTAATTCTAATTAGAAAAGTGCAGCACACAAAATAAAAATTGTTTGGACCTCTGTATGTTTCTCTGCTGGCTTGGGAACACCTTGGGATTCCCCCGAAGAAGCTGTCCCAAGTGGCTGGGGAGAGGGAAGTCTGGGCCTCCCTTCCTAGGCTGCTACCCCCACGACCTGACCCCGCATAAGCTTTTACCAGTATAAGTATTTATAATAATTATGTAATTTATTTAAAAGGTGATTTCAGGGCACATAAGGTCACAAAAAAAAAGAAAATAGAGATCCAAGTGAAAATGCTTGTTTGAATAACGGAACGTTCAGCCAGGATTTAAAGTAAGACTTTAAATCTTAAAGTCTAAATAGAGGAATCATGTGCATAAGTTGTACATTTAAAGAATGGAGATGCTTTCTGTCCATAAAGGCACATTCACAAAGCAGGCATGGCTCGACTGAAGGATGACTGACCTGTCAGCAGTTCCAGCTGCACAGGTGAAGTACGGCTCCTTCTTTAAGTTTTGCTCAAAGCTCCAGGATGATCAGTCTGGGCAATCTAAATGCTAATAAATCATCATCAACACATCCCAGCAGCTCGATATGGTTTCTGAACAAAGGCTTGCTCCGAATCCGAAGAGCGATGTTCTCCATCAGAGCCAAAACGCTCCACAATTACACAGCACACCTTTGTGCAGCTACTTATATGTGTGTGATTATCTACACACCTCGATCACCTTAAACATAATCAAACCTGACCTGTTTTGAACTGATCCAGCCCCGCTTTCTTATTCAGTGAGAATGAAATTAGCCTACAGATAACATGAATTTCATGTGCTTCGGCGTACAGACCAATGTATTACATCTGACAAAAACTGAGAAAATGTACTATTTACATTTGAGTGAGGTTTTCAAATCCTTTTATTTTTATTTTATTTATTTTGTGTTTGTGAGTGTGTGTGTGAGAAAAAAACCCATTGGGTTTGATGCTTCTTGGTCTAAGTAGATAGATTTCAGTGTATTTAGGTGAGTTTTGGTGCTTTGTAGTTTATTTGCTTGGGTGCCGCGCATTTTCAAGGCAGGTAAAAAGTTTGTGTATTTACGCCACGTTCATTTTGATACATGCCGACTTGTGCATAAAATATGGCACCACATATTTTTCATGCATACGCACACTTCACACATAAGGCCCCTGAACTGGACTGACTTCACCTGAATTGATCTGATAATTTTTGACATTATGCTATTCCAATTTCTTTTTGACTTTGAGGTAGCTCAGTATTTACATTAAAATAAAAACAATACGCTGATGACGCATAAACTTTCTCTCACTGACCGCCTCTTGAGACAGCACTAAAACCTAACCTTTCCTCCAAACATCTCTCTGTGATTGAAGATGTCTCTTCCCGCTGTTCCCACTATGATGGATGTCACAGGTCAGTTTGATGTGGAATTCCGCATCACAGTGGCATGTCGCAATGGCAGCATCTACATCCTGCGCAGGTAAGAATAAGCTTACCAAACTAGCTTGTTCTAGAACTCGTCTAACACATTGGAGCCTAAACTCATACAGCTGTTTTCCCTGCTGCTGGTCAGGGAATCAGAGAAACCAAAGTACTGCATCGAGTTGTCATCTCATCCTGTTGGGCTGGTGAGAGTTGGGAAGAACATGGTTGTAGGATGCACTGATGAGAGTCTACAGGGCTTCACACAGAAGGTAGATTTTGAACCAACTGTTATCTGATCACAGGAAATATTAGAAATGATTAAATCAGTCAGCGGCTAAGATCCTAATTTGAGTGATCCACCTGGATTCTTTGTTTCTGTTAGTGCAGAAATTCTATCACAGTAACAGTCTGGTTGTCTGCGGTTGTTTTTTTAGGGTAAGAAGTTGTGGAAGATCATCTTGCCGGCTCCTGTCACTACAATGGCTGCCATGGACCTCCCCACCAGGGGCCTTCAGGCTGTCCTGGTGGGCCTGGCAAACTGTCAGGTCCAGCTGTACAGGGATAAGAACCTGCTTAGTACCATCAAGACCCCCGACACAGTCACCAGCATCTGCTTTGGTCGGTATGGCCGTGAGGATGGGACCCTTATAATGACCACAAAGGGAGGCGGCCTCATGGTGAAGATCCTGAAGAGGACGGCGGTGTTCGATGACATGGACAGCACTCCTGGCCCGCCATTGGCTCAGAGTGTCCGCCTCAATGTCCCTAAGAAAACCAAGCTGTATGTGGACCAGACGCTGCGGGAGCGGGAGAATGGCCTGGCAATGCACCGAGCCTTCCACATGGACCTGAGCCGCATGAGGCTGGCTGCTGCCCGAGCATATGTCAAAGCTCTGGAGTCCAGCCTGACCCCTATGTCCTCCAGCCTCTCAGAGCCCCTGAAGATGAACGCCGTGGTCCAGGGCCTGGGCCCATCCTTTAAACTGACCCTGAATGTCCAGAATACAGCGTCCTGTCGGCCCATCATGAACCTGGCCATCAACTTCCTTTACGACGACAACCTGTACCGGATCAAGAACCCATACATGAAGATCCCACTACTGGTGCCGGGACTTATTTACCCTGTTGAGACCTTTGTGGAGTGTACCAGCGACAAGGGCATCTCTGACATTATCAAGGTGTTTGTGTTGCACGAAGAGAAGAGCTCCCCTCTGCTGACAGCTCACATCAACATGCCGGTCAGTGAGGGTCTGGTGCTCAGCTAACACTAACAGATGAACTAACAGCACTATCAGATTGTACAGGACAGTGGGGTGCTTCATCCATTTACTGATTCAAACACAGATCAAACCCAAAGTAAAAAGTGTCTGTATATAAAATTATTACATGTTTTCTCCTTAGATATGCTGTAAATTGTAGCTATGTCAGAATAAAAATAAAAGTTAAACTTGTGCACAGTAACATCCTTTCTGTAGCTGTTTTTCAGTTGTTGTCACCCCATAGCTCCTGCATAACCCTCAGCCTGTTTTCACTCTCCACACTGAATGAGGCAGATTCTTCAGTGAGTCTCCAATTCTGGAGTAATGATTTGATCTTCTTTACAGACTTGATTTATTCTATTACAGGTATCAGTTATCCTCTGATTCTGCTCCAGCAACCTCTTCATTCAAAATACATGTTGGATATTTTTTGCAAATCTTAGGGTTTTTTATTTAAATTTTGATAACATGTAACTGGTGATAACACCTAATTTAATAATCAAAATGTATTCTCAGACAGGGCTCCAAAAGTATTAAAGTTATTTGAAAATTATGGTATTGTAAAGAGTATTTCTAAAATATTTATACAAATAAGGAGTTAGGTTTGGAGGCTGGTTCTAGACCAAATTTACCACAGGGGCCAGTGTAGTGAGTGTTTTTTCATGGGGACACTTAAAAAATTATAAAACAAAAAAACAGCAATATTTCATCATTTTATATAATAAGTGAGCCAATATTTCATTATTCTTTAATCTTTGAGGCCTTTACTGTGAGGATTTAGGTTCTGTTGAGAAACAATAGATTTTCTATCTGTTGCTCATTGTTGTCTCGTCTCCCCAGGTTCGTTAATGTCATGTGTAAACGTGAAACCACAAAGACAACAATCACTGTTCAACTTCACAATCGACCAGAATTTATTCAAACAGAAAACAAGTGGATAAATCACACCAACAGCTCGACCTGATCTTGTTGGCTAAAGTCAACAAGAAAACATTAATTACTTTAGAAAATGCAAAATACAAAGACGCGTCTCTGGAGAGCGCTGTGCGGTCACACCCCAGTGATCTGACCAGCTGTTTTAGCTCAATTACTTTTATGTCAAGGCGGGCTCTTTACTGTCTGATGCATTCTAACGTAACGTTTAGAGGTGGTCTCAAACAGCCCGTAATGACATTTTGCTGTTTGCGCGCTATAGACCATGCAGGTGTTTCCAAGGCCAAGGGACATATTCATCCCTTTCTAGGCTATCCTCCCTGCTCATTTTTCCAGAGTACAAACAATAAATGTGTTCATTTCATACAGAAACATTTTATTCAACAAAGTGGGACCGAAGTCTATCCGTGTTTTTCATTCTTTCAAACTGCCTCAAACTGGTTCCTGAACCACACTGAGCTTTCCTGACCTTTCTGACCCAGTGCATCAAACAGCAGACTTTGATTCTAGAAATTAGCACACGTTTCATATAATATCTTCAAACTCATATAAAATAGACATGAGCAGTTTCAATACTAAAACATCGGTTACATTCAATATTTTCTGATTAGTTTTCAATTTCTTTGGAAGTTCTAAAACATTTTTCAGATGAATATATGACTTATATACTTCTTAAGACTATGATCTAATATAAAAAACTACTGATTAGACTAATTTTAATCAAATCGTGCTCAGTATATTTAAGAGGAATGTTCTACTGATTAAGTTATGTATTGATTAAACCATGAGTCTAAATCTAACCTAAACTGAGGCCTACTCAAAACAATCATGATCCGTCTAATATTTCAACATGCGCAAAAGTTAAACATCATTAAAACTGGCATAATTAAACTAATATTTCCAACAGTTTCTGTGTTGTGTTTTGGTTTAATTAGTCCTTGTGTCTTGCCCTTGCTTGATCCCAGCTGTATCTCATGTTCCCTGGTTACCCCTGGTGTATTTAATCCCACCTGTGTCCTAGTTGTTTGTCACTAGTCATTGCTGTTGTCCTACATTAGTCGTGTCTTGCTGTCCAGTTGCTACCAGTGTCTGAGCTCCTAGCCTTATTACTCACCTGTGCTGTCTGGATTTCTGTACTCTGTGTTCTTCATTAAAACCACCATATTCACTATAACCTGGGTCCAGACGCATCCATCCTCATCACCAGACTCAACCATTTCATGACATTTACTGGCTAGCCACATAGAGGAATACTTGATACATGTAATAGAGCATTTGCCTGCATAAATATCATGCACAGTAAGCTTTAAAATTTTAGGTGTATTGTTAAATAAAAAGTGTTGGGTTGGTGTTGTTTTAACACCACACAGCTTTAAAATAGCAGTGCCAGTGCAACTGCTGACATTAATCATTGCACTATGTGGGAGATGGAAATCCCAGTTTACCTGAGGGAAAATACCAAAAGGATTAGTAAAGTTTCTGTCTGTCTAATCCAGGGCTGCTCAAGTCCAGTCCTCGAGAGCTACCATCCTGCAACTTTAGATGCAGCCTTACTCCAACAGACGGGGATCAGCTCTGAACAGGCCTGGTAACGAGCCACTCATTTGATTCAAGTGTGTTGGAGCAGGGAAGCATCTGAAAGTTGCAGGATGTTAGCTCTCAAGGGCTGGACTTGAGCACCCTTGATCTAATCTATCTGAGGACTGGCGGTCTGGGGGAATCCTGTGGTACTCTGATTGACTGATGCCTGGCTGATGGTTTTTGTTTACTGGAGAAGCCAATTAGAAGTTAGAAGTTAGCTACATGTACTTCAGAGCCACGAAAACAATGAAATTTTAAATGTTTGCATTGACATTTAAACTAGATTACTAGATTTCATGCTTTAATTAAATCTAAAAGAAAGAAAGAAAGAAAGAAAGAAAGAAAGNAAGAAAGAAAGGAAGAAAGAGATCAAAAAAGATATAGCAATTTGGCTCACATCATTAAGAACATAATAAAGATCTATGGTAAGATATGAGGTGTTGATCTGGTCCCTAGGTTATTGTAAGAAGCTATTGTCCCAGAATGTAAAGTGCATAAAGATTCTAGTTTGGCTGACAGCTACAGATCTGGAATCACATTTACATAAAGTAATTAGAAAATGATTGTTGAAAAGCTATTAGAAACTCCAAAAAAGGTCTTTCAATCAGGATCTCAGGTCCATGGGAACCTGAGATCTTGATTGGATCTCAGCTTCAATAATAATAATAATAATAATAATAATAATAATAATAATAATAATGAAAACAACTTTCTCTCAACTCAGAAGAATAGATGAGAAATTCACACTTAAATGACATATAAACTATTTAGGTAAGGTTGAATGTTTCAAATATGTAAGAATCTGATTTTAATGAGTGGTTCATGTGGGAAAAAATATTGATGAAATAATTATGGAATATAAAAGGTTTATTTATATTTTAAGAAGTTAAAGAGCTATAGAGAGTGAAGTGCAGACACAGCAGCACTTAAAACATTATCATGGAGATCGATTTTTGATTTTGGTTGCAGAATATTAGACCCTGTTTACTTGTAAGACGAGGCTTAAAACTGTGCTTTTTGATAAAACTTGCTTAGGTTATCCTGACTTATTTCTGTAGTTATACTACCATAGGTTTAAGCTACTGGAGGACAAACTGTCTACATTTTCTCACTTTCATCTTCTACTCTTTAATTTGCATCATTTGCTGTTATTCCAACTGTTAACTTTTTGTTTCCTTTGCTATTTCTCTCTCCATAGAAGCGACACCTGGTGTTTCATTCTGTTTGCCTGTGGTTCTTTTCTACAGGAAGATAATGCTATCTATTTATCAACTATTTATCCTCCTTCTCCTGCTATTAACTTTTTGCTTTCATGAACATAATCCTACATCACTTTATCTGTTTCTTTTTTGTGTCTCTGCTCTGTCTTCCCAGACCCCCAGGCAGTCATGGCAGAGAGCCATGTGTAGTGAGCAGGTTTTGCTGGAGTTTTTCCTCTCCACCGACACTAAATGCATGCTCACTGTTAGGGATAGCTGTAAAGTCAACATCATGGGGCGTGCTGTGGTGGCGCAGGGGTTTAGCATGCCCCACGTTTGGAGGCCTTAGTCCTCGATGCGGACGTCGCGGGTTCGACTCCCGGTCCCGGCGACCCTTGCCGCATGTCTTCCCCCTGTCCTTCCCCCCTTCCTGTCAGCCAACTGTCACAAAAAATACAAGCCACTAGTGCCGCAAAAACTCTTTGGAGAAAAAAATTGTAAAAAAAAAAAAAAGTCAACATCATAACACAAGTGATTGTTGCTACATGGTTGTCCAGGAGGAGGGAATGCTGCCAGTCAATGACTCCATGCAATTTGAAAAATTAATTGAGCATACTGTGCTGTTTCATAACTAAGAAATTGGAATGTATGAGTGATTGAATTGAAATAATATTTTTGTAAAGTGACTTGAGATGACATTTGTTGTGAACTGAATTGAAATCCACTTGTATGGTCTGGACAGATCGGGTTTCATTTTTTTAGTTAATTGTGGTTTGGATTCAAATTGTGGTTTTCTGCAGGTGGACTTATAATTTCTAAACAAAGCCATGTGTATGATAATCATTACTCCCATTCAACAGAAATGACATGGATGGGATTGATCACAGACCCAGAAAAACAAACTTTGGATGTCCTGCTTACCACAGTGATGTTGTTTACATTTGTGCTGTTATTACAACTGCAATGCCATTTTCAAAGTCAAAAGAAGGTCATTCATCAGAGGTTTTAGGTGTGATATTAACTTTGGAATGACACTGGCGAATATGGTTGCGATGACCCACATTCCTGCTGTAGGCCATCGCTTATTTTTAACATAGTGGCCAGTAATGGTGGCTTGTAAAGTCCAAACAGATGTACATTTCCTCCAGTTGTTTTCCATTGACGTCTGTCTGTATTTACACCAGAAGCAAACCCCGCCAGTATTTTTTGCGGAATATGACTGAGACCACTTAAAAAAGTATGCCGAGGTCAGATTGTTTAGTCCTCACCAGGATTTGCTTGGATTCACACCTGCACAAAAGGTCCAGACTAACAGGGAAACAAAATCTGTTCTGCTTAAAGTGGACTGAATGTATCAGGTGTGAATACACCTTAAGTTGCAAGATATTACAGTAGACATATTGCTCATGGACTACAGTAGTAGTACTATAGTTATATGAAGAATTAATAAAAATTTTGATGCTATACAAAGGAACTTTTAACACTTCTAAGAACTTTAAGTTGGACAGCAGCTACAACACTGACAAATGATTCAGTCTGCTTAGATTTTAGTAAATCTGTAGTTTTTCATTTGCTTTGAGATACAAGACAGTGTGTTTTGTTGGATATAATTTTAGTTAATTTTCAGAATAAACTAACAAACTACATTTTTGTGGCTGGAAGTTGCTTGTCAGACAGCTTTGTAAAAAGGAGCAGCAACGAGAAATACTGAAGGCATAAAAAAATCTATTTAGTATAATTAAGATAAATAGCAGAAACAAAAAATAAATAAACAGATAAACAGAAGATTGAAAGGGATATGCTCTAAAATAGAAAGGACAGTTAAAAATCTAAGGAGGAGAAATAGATAAAGATGGGAAGATGTCATATCAAAACCTACAGGGTTAAATAGTTACTTGAAGACAATGAGTAAACATGATGCTACAAGACGGACATGTTTTTCTGGATCTGTTACATATCAGCATTAAGAACACTTAGACTTACAAATATTTATTCAGGAGCAGGACTTTGAGTGGATTATGGCTGAAGAATTCAGGTTTGCCTTGTTTAAATTTTTCAGGAAACGGGGATCATTATAATTTGAGGTTAAAAAGTCGTTCTGGTCCAAGATCAAAACGTAATCTTTAATAATACACCAAACCACATCAATGTGAATTTGGGTTACAAGGTCGTTGAACTGTAAGCTGCGCTGTCGCGTCATGTGACATGTTTCAGCCAATCGCAGCTGCAGAGCCAGGAAGTGTGGCGCAGTCCAAGGATAGTCCCTCCAAATACTGGTGGCAGAAAGCTGATGAGTTGTCACCATTAATATTTAATGCTAAATTTTTAGCTACTTCTTTTTGTATCGATGGTTTCTAATTTCCCTGACGTGTGGACGCTGTTGTCAGATGCTCGCCGCCGGTATGGTGAGCTGTTCGCGGATGAAGCTCCCCAGGCGGCGGCGTGCGCTCCGGGCAGAGTCAACCTGATCGGGGAGCACACTGACTACAACCAGGGATTCGTTCTTCCAATGGTAAAACATTCAGCTGCGACTGTTGTCCTTGTTTGTTGGTTGGACATGTTTATGTCAATGATACAACTTCAGACCCGGTAAATGCTCTACGTCAAGCTTTAGGATGAAACTAATGCAATAGCAGAAAAGAAATGAGAACTTTGCATAACTTCTAACTTTTACTAAGGGACCTGTTTTTGTAATCAGTTAAATCAAACTTTTTGTGTTGAAACAGGCGCTTCCCTTTGTGACCGTGGTGGTTGGAGGTCCAACCTCTGGCCAGGAAGTTACCGTGGTAACCGCAGCGGAGGACGCTGATGAACCCCGGAGAGTTGACTTCACCTTGACAGGCGATGGATGCTCTCTGTCGCCAGGGTTACCTCGCTGGGCAAACTATGTGAAGGGTGTCATACAGCACTACAGGGGTAAACATACGATCTGGTAAAAATGGACGTGGAATGCTGTTTCACTTCCTGTATTTTATTAAATTACACATAATATTAACAGGTTGTTAAAAACGTTATACAAAGGAACTTCAGCACTTAACACTTTAAGTTAGACACCAGATACAACACTGACAAATGCTTCCTCCAGATTNGGTGAGCTGTTCACGGAAGAAAAAAAATTTTTCAGACAAAAAATGTTATCAATGATTAGGAGCAATACTCCACTTTCTGTGTGATCTGTTCACTTTTATGAAGGGGGTCAGTTGGTTCATTCTTTATATTTCTGCTGTCCCTCACAGTCTCTTAGCTCTTACTGATACAGGTCAGGTAAGGTAATTTTATTTATATAGCACATTTTCAGCAACAAGGCAATACAAAGTGCTCACACTTTTATACTGTTTAAATACAGTTATTTAAGTTCCTGTTACCCATGAGCCTTTGTATAAGTTTGGTCTGCAACTTCCTGGCTGGCATTCCTGCATGTTAAGACTAGGGGTGCACCAATTTATCAGCCAGCTAATTTGCTTAATTTTGGGATATCGGTGACTATCTAACAGTCATGATATCTAATTGCACTGGCTGCCATTCCATGAGAGCATGTTCCTCCTGTCTGTACATCGCCAATAAAATGGTTAAAAAATATTTAATATATGAACTGATTTTCCATAATTTAGCTTATGTATATAATGTACAGTGTTTTTTGTCACCAACTGACTGTGTAACGTGTTTGGTGAGCTGAGGAGCGATCATAAACGGCAGAGAACAGACTCGAGGTGAGGCAGGCAGTTTTCTTGCCTCATGGCAGGGGGCGCTCATGATCCCAGACATTTTGACTCCACAGACTCTTACTCTGCAGTAAGAGAGCTAGCCATACAGTAAAGTCAAGTGCAGCGATATATTTATAGTTTTTCTCTTCTTACCACAGCAATCACTTATTAATAATCACAAAACCATTGAGCCTAAAACCATTCTACTGCAACAGACTGAATGTTCTGCTCTTTGTGTGGGAAATATTTGAGTGTTTTTCTTTTTTTGTGGCGTTGTTATCAGTTGCTATGGCAATTAAACATTCATCAAATGCATGCTGTCCATATGAGTGGATATGTGAGTATATGTGAGTACATCTTTCAAAACACTGAAGTGAAATTTCTCAGACAAGGAGGAAAATAGCCTGAGTGAGGCAAGGATTATTCATACATGAAAAGGATCAGAGCCTCCATGTTGCTACTGTAATTTTGGGGCAAAACATTTTGCTTCAAGTCATCTGTCCACATCTTCTCCTCCAGCTAAAGATCATAGGAATGTAGACAAACAGTTGATCAGTCACCATGCAGCTGGACAGGTGTGTAATCACACAGAGAATACAGTGTCCAACAACTACCTGTCTGCCTTCTTCCCTTCCCCAATTCAATTAAAAAATGTCAATATTAATCCAAAATGGAGATTAAATGTTGTAATTCATACAAGTTTCTCCAAAGACTGCCATGGATGCTGGGTGGCGATAGACAGGAAGGATGTCAGAGGGTTCTTCAAGTCTGACAGCAGATTTGAAGAAGCCTCTGACTGAAGACAATTGATACATTTCTGATTTTGCAGGTTTGCTCACTTGCAAAGTGTGTAGACGTCTGTCATTTTTTTTTATCACTGGTACTCATCGACTGTGAGTGACTGAGTGATACAATCTCAAACAAAAATTTGGAAAATCATATTGTATGGTTTTTAAGTAATTATTTAGCATTTTACTGATGATTTGATACATCTAGTGCCATCTAGTGTTTGTGAATACAATACAGCAGGCAGGTCGAAGGTGGGGCAGGTGTGATACCATTCCCCTTTTATTCTTCACGCCCCAAGTGCTCTTTTTTGAGTTTTTTAAATGTATTTATTTTTATTTTTTTTATGTGTGCATCAGGAGATCTGCTTGTGCCCTTCTGTTTTTAGCTAAATATATAAATTTAGCTAAATTAATTAGTCTGGCTGCCCTGTGTCTAAAATTGAAGTTTTTTAGACGTCATTTTTAAAAATGACTATTGTTAGTCATTCACAGACTCAGTTACTCTGCCTCCATGTTATTAAGACACCAGGCGTGGGGCGTGCTGTGGTGGCGCAGGGGTTTAGCATGCCCCACGTTTGGAGGCCTTAGTCCTTGAAGCGGATGTCGCGGGTTCAACTCCCGGTCCCGGCGACCTTTGCCACATGTCTTCCTCCTCTCCTTCCCCCTTTCCTGTCAGCCTACTGTCGCGGAAAATGCGAGCCACTAGCGCCGCAAAAAACTCTTCAGAGAAAAAAATGATACAAAAAAGACACCAGGCGCATGGTAAGGAGGAGGTGAGTGGAACTGCGCGCTCTAATAAATTATGGGCAAAATTATGTATTTTTTCAACATACACTTGTTTCTGAAATCCATCCATCCATTTTCTGTTCACCCTTATGGGGTGAACAGAATCCCTAATGGGGTTGGGAGGTGCTGGTGTCTATCTCCAGCTAACGTTCCGGGCGAGAGGCGGGGTCACTCTGGACAGGTCGCCAGTCTGTCGCAGGGCAACACAGAGACAAACAGGACAAACCAGAAATTTCTATATCTACAGCACCTCCCGACCCCACTAGGGACAAGAGTGTAAGAAAATGGATGAATGGATGGACCTGTTTCTGAATAAAACTGTAGATCTGATGTTGAAGTTAGAAAATTTGTTTTTATTCATTTTTGTTATTGTCCTCGTAGTAGCGGGGAAAAACCCCTCCTTGCCTTAAAAAACACAGAGATGGATCGGCAGCAGAAAAAAATTTTGACTTTAATTTTATCAGGTTGTCCCAGTGCTGGACTAAATGCTGGGCTGGCTACAGGCAGCCTGAGTCGGTCCCATCACTGTGGGTCAGAATCAGATATCTTGATATAAAGAAACGGTACAGCATCTGTTACCGCGACACACCTCAAAGCTCTATTACTGCCTTGCTGGTTCACACCACCGGTGAGAGATTGTGAATAAAAGTTACTGCAGAACCTCAACTGCTAAAGAAAGATTTGGCCCATTGCATTTGGAGCTCACAAAAAATTATTTTCATTAATAAATTAGTGAAAATACCAACAATTTGGCATGTTTCGCTTTATGCTGTGGTCCACAGCTAAATTAATCAAGATATCTCAAAAGCAGGGGCTGCCTGACCTATGGAGATACCAGGGCCACTCTATTAGTGGACTGTCCACACGGCTCCTGCATGCAGCTCTGTGCCAAAGTGCACAGCACACAGCACCATCTTGTTTTATGTCGCCACAATGCCTCAAACCACGTTATTTCAAATGCCTTACGTACCTTTCCCCTTCCCCTCAAAGGTCTTTGCATGGCCCTTCTCTTCAGATCTCTTCAGGGTTTTTTGTGGGTCTGGACACCGAGCCGGTGAAATCAGCTGATCCCTGCTGTAAGCAGTGTGGTCAAGTTGTTGTGCCCGATCGGGTAAAAGGAAAAAAAACTCGGAAAATGCAAAGTAAAAAGAGGAGTAGCCCAACAGGCTGCATACTCATTGGCACATATGCACTAATAAAATCTTGATCTCTTGACTCAGGAAGCGTGACCGTTGTCTTGAACTTCTTCCATTTTCTTATACCCGCACCAACAATTGCTGCCTTCTCACCAAGTTGCATGCCTATTGTCCTGTAGACCATCCCAGCCTTGTGCAGGCCTACTGTTATACCCCTGATGTCCTTGCACAACTTTCTAGTCTTGGCCATTGTAGAGAGGTTGGAGTTTGTTTGAGTGTGTTGACAGATGTCTTTTATACATGTAACAAGTTTAATCAGGTGCAGTTAATACAGGTAATGAGGACAGGATGGCTTATTAAAGAACAATAGGCCTGTGAGAGCCAGAATTTAGCTGGTAGTGTATCAAATACTTATGTTCAGCAATAAAATTCAAATTAATTTCTTAAAAATCATACAAAGTGGTTTCCTGATCAAATGTCTTCAAATAGAATCTGCATTATGTGGGATTTTTTCATGAAGACAGTTATATTAACTCAAACAGGGACAGATTTACATCTAGGATGTCATAAGTGTTATCTTGTCTAGCATCACAGCTGAAATATGCACTGCCTTTGGGTTTTATTTGCTGCAGTTCCTGGTCTCCCAAATTTCAGAGCAGTGGTAGCTAGCAGTGTCCCTCTGGGTGGAGGACTGTCTAGCTCTGCCTCTCTGGAGGTGGCTTTCTACACCTTCCTGCAGCAGCTCAAGCCAGGTGAGTCCAAGTGGAGCTCCAGCCATTTTACAGCATATACTTACAAAACTTTACTAAGACACACTTCCAATGGCTTATTACATTTGGTGCAAGTGCACACTATGTTGATAATGAAACTGGAATACAAAATGTAAGCGACTGAACATCATTTCTCATTCTATGAGAAATGATGTATGTTAGATTCTGACAGTTCTGCTGAGACTCTAACATACATATTTTTCAGAGTGTTGGAGCATATGGAATGGTCAAGAAATTTAAATCACAATCGTAAATTTAGCCTTAAATATGTTCATACTCTCAATACGAGTAAATGTCTTATTTGTAATTAAAATTTTATTTATTTTCTGGATACAATCGCAAATTAACCCCCCCCAGACTTCCCTGTCTTTCATCCCCAGGGCACAGACATACATTGCATGTTACAGTCTTCTCATATAGCAAGCAATGATAATTTAATGTTGAATTATGGTCAAAAAGGTTCATTTTTAGTTAAGGTAAAAATTGTGATTGTTTGATGGTGGATCAGCCATCAAACAAATCATCCAGTTCTAACCATTTAACCACTGTTGAAAAGATATCACTGAATCTATGTTGTTTTGTGGTTGAATTCTAATGATTGAAATAACAACGTCTGATCCAGTGTTTTTCCACCCTGGACCACAGAGCAAACTAACCTGCAGGTTTTAGATGTTCCTCTGCTTAAACACATCCCATTCAGATGATTGCAATTCAGTAAAACCCTGTTAATCAGTCATCAATTGAAATTATGTGTGCTGAAGCAGGGGAATGCCTAAAACTTGCAGGGCAGTGTGGCTTGAGGACCGGTGTTGAAAAACACTGAATCCATTTATGCTGTTTGTCACATCCCTTCCCCCCTTTCCACTCCCTTAAATAAAATGTAATATTTTATTTAAGGGACTTAAAAAATGTTGTCATTTTTTAAATTTGTGTACACACATTTTTGGAAATATGGTAATGTTAGATAACTTTGAACAACATAATATCCATCGTCTGCCAACAAAATTGTATTTAACGTCGGTGAAGAAACTTTTAATGGTATGTTATGATGTAACAAAAAAACATAAAATGATTCATGAACAAAAAATATACATGAATCAATATTGATTCATTAACTTTGATTTAACCCTCTCAGGCTCAAATTAAGTTCTAGTTGCAGGAAAAATCTGATATTTGGAGAAAATGATCATATGGGGTAGTAATATACAATTCAGACTTTTTTTCAAAATAGTCACAATTATCAAAAAAATCATCAAGCAAATCTGCAACATCTGCCTGGAGAGGGTTTTAATATAAAATCAACACAAATGTTCATGTCGATCCACATTCAGATGATAATTAAATCAACATTGATTCATTATCAGTAATGGTTTAAATCCTAACATTGATTCAACATGTAAATTACCGACCACTTTCAATATCGTTTCAATATCAATGTAGATTTAATGCTTCTACCCAATGTTTCAACATTAGGCAGAAACATATTTCTGCCTAATGTTGAAACAACATTTTTGTATGTGTTGCCCTGTTCTTTCCTGCTCTTCCACAGATGATGGAGAGAAACTGGAAAAAGTGCTGGCATGTCAGCAGGCTGAACACACCCATGCTGGTGTACCATGTGGTATTATGGACCAGTTTGTGTCTGTTTTCGCCAGGGAGGGACAGGCTTTACTCATTGACTGCAGGTAAAGACAAACATCCAGATGGAGGACATCAATCATTCTTCATTAACTGTTCTAGTCCATTATCTATATGAAACAGAAAACAAGTCTTTGTCATAAGTCGTATTTGTTTTTGTTCTGAGTCAGGTCTCTAGAAGCCACCTCAGTCCCTCTGGCAGATCCAAGCTTGGTCATCCTCATTACCAACTCTAACGTAAAGCACTCGCTGACTGGCAGTGAGTATCCAACAAGACGCAGACATTGTGAACAGGCTGCCTCTGCACTAGGAAAAGACAGTCTGAGAGATGTTACAATGAAAGAACTAGAAGGTATGGAGTGGTTTGCTATGTAAGAGCCTGTTAGTTTTTTTTTTGTTGTTTTTAAAAAAATCTAAAACCAAAATGTCACATGCTTCAGATTTTTAATGTCTTACTCAGTTTTTATATACCAGAAAATAATATTACTTCGTATATTTTTATGGTTTGGATTTTTCCCTGTGAGGTATTTATTTCACAATAAAGGTCAACTGTGGAATTTCAATTGAAAGTTGTGAACAACTTTAGTGACATGCAAGCCCAAAATTTAAGGCCGAGACAGATTCCTATTGAGGAATATAATTGTAAGGTTTTATTGATAGCTGTCCGTTGCACTAAATTGCAGTTGAAATAAAAAAAAACATAACTTCTTTTCCCCTCATTTCCATGTTGTAAATGTCAAACTGAGAGAATATTTTATTCTTTCTAGTCAAGTTTACATTTTCTAATAATTGTGGACAAACTACTGATATTTTCTTTGCATGGAGGTTGATTGGAGATGCACCTATGAATGTATTTTAAAAGTGAGAAAGCTCAGATGTTTTTTATGACAACTTTCTATAGGCCCTCATATATTAAGGGTCTATTCATCAGTGTGGCAGAATTGCTTTTTGATTACTAATACACTTCAGCTGGTGCCATAACGTTCCATGTTTGTTTTTCCTGGGTTGAATGCTTATCCCTTGTGCCATTCCATATTAGTAAAGTTTTTGATTTGTATTTGTGGACTGGATGGTAGTAATTGCATGTCATTAGCAACTTTAGAAATACATTTACTTAGAGAAACTGGTGATTTGTTCAATACATACAGTATTCCACCTACTGTGTAATTTTGCATAAGCAGCATTTTCTCAACAAAATGTTAAGTCATATTCCAAAAGATCTATATTGTGAGCATTTTCTTTTTTTGTCCTGGGAAATGGTGTAAGTCTTTAATAGTGACTGGAGCACAGCAGGTCCTAAAGCTGGTCAGTTAATGAATCATCTGGGTTAATCACTTGAATCTTCATACTGAATCAGGAATCAAGAGCTAGGGTGAAATGGAAAGTTAGCTGACTTTCTCAATACATGGCAGGCTTAGATCATTCTCTTGAATTGGTCTCTTACTCAAGTCAAAGATTTACCAGAAACACTGCTGACTTATTCACTATGAGGTGGATGATAAATCAGATATAGGAACCATGAGTCATCAGGAACAGAAGTGGAAAAAACAATGTTTGTTTTACTACAAACAATGGGGAGAGGGGACTAATCTGATTTTTTTTCAACCTACAAGCACACAAACTTGTTTTCATTACCTAATTTAACCCTTCTCTTTAAAATAGTTATTTATTTTTACTCATGGTCCTCTGAAGACCAATCATTTAGTCAAGTTCCTTTCATATTTCCACCATCCCCCACATTTCAGAGGCCAAGCAGAAGCTGGATGATGTAACTTATCGAAGAGCTCGTCATGTTATTGAGGAAATACAGAGGACTGTCCAAGCTGCTGAAGCCCTAAAGAAGGGGTCCTACAAGGAATTTGGCCAGCTCATGGTGGAAAGCCACAATTCCCTGAGGTAAAGGTAAATATGATTGTGAACAGAAATCATGAGGCGCTCAGTAACATGATCTGCTTGTCAGGGACCTGTATGAGGTGAGCTGCAAAGAACTGGATGAACTGGTTTCTGCCGCCATGGAGGTAGAGGGGGTCTTTGGCAGTAGAATGACTGGTGGAGGGTTCGGGGGATGCACTGTGACTTTGCTACAGGCACATGCCGTTGACATGGCCATACTACACATGCAGGTAAAAACAAGACCCTTTGAGATGAAGTTATTTCAGTATAAGCTACAGGGAGTTTCACTTGTTGGTCTATGACTGGTTCTCTTTTTTTATATTACTGTTCTATTTGCTCTTAGGTTCAAACAACAAGTAGACGTTAACTTTGAATGGATGTTAATTTTTTACAAAGTTAGATTATCTTCTTTCTAGTCTTAAATTTTTAAAGCCAAAAGAACACAAAATAGTGGAATTTTTTGAGGTCATATCTGTATCAGCCATTATGGAATAAAGAACTTCCAGGATATCTTCTTCACAAGACTGAAATAAAATGTTTTAAGTTAGGCTTTCTTCAGATCTACTGCAATACAGCTTCAAAGGAAGTTGTTGGTGGTGCACCACACAGACAAGTTGTTCTACCTTCACTCTGTATGTGGACTACTTGACAAAGTTATTCGAAGAAAATATTGAACTAAGGAAACCATGTTGGACTTCCAAGCACGCTGAACCTTGTTTTTGTGGTATTCGAGACTGTCCACTCAAAGGTTCCTAATCACAACCCAGTTGTTTATATATATATATATATATATATATATATATATATATATATATATATATATATATACTTTTTTTTCCTGATGTTTGTATTTATATTTGTATATGTTTATATTTGTTACTGCTGTTTGTGTGTCTGTCTTATGACCTTCTGCTGCCTTTCTTGGCCAGGTCACCCTTGTGAAAAAGGTCTTGACCTCAATGGTTTTTAAAGGATTAATAATAATTAGAAAGAACAGGGAATAAAGGGATAAGACAAATAGATTGTTCCATGATTATTCTCGTAACTGTCACAATTTTTTTCAATTGATTTTTGACTCCTGTTTATGATCTTTCTTTGCATTTTTCCTTACAATAGGGAAAATACAGTGGAACTCCAACTTTCTACGTTACAACTCCGTCAGAAGGATCAAAGGCTCTCAGTCTGATTTGACCTCACTTCTTATTTCTGCTGTTTGAGAAGCTACATTTTCTGCACACACTGAAAGACATCTGGAATCATCCCAGTAACATGAAAACAGGCTACCATGAAAACGTTTTGCCACAATGATGCATTGCTTTGTCATATACTAGATAAAAATTGCAGTTTTTAGTTCATGACATGTAAAGGTACCAAGTGATTGTACTTTTATACTTTGAAATAAATCATACTTTTAGATAGTGATTTTCTTTGATTTTTTTTTAATAAAATGTTTATATCTGAACTGTTCAAGATGTTATCAAATGTAGGTGTGTTGTTGTGTGCACCCTCATTATCTTCAATACCCCCTAATAAGATGGGTCTTGCGGAAAATTCACTCCAAAATATGGTTACATTTCACAAGAAAGACATTTCACAACCAAGTAACAGTTGCACGTGTTGCAACCGTTACTTGATTTCAACATGTGTAGACCTTTAAAGCTACAGTATGTGGCTTTTATATATATAAAAAACATGTTCTTTACATTTGTTTTTAAACTATCTCTTTTTTGTGACGTATGAGACAATGTGAAAAGATTTTTGCTTTTCTGCCTTCTGCAAAAAGGGGGGGGCAGGACAAGATGGCGGGTTGAGCGGCCGTGTTTTCTAGAGCTCGGAGTGAAAGTCAAAAAATTTTACTCTTCTTTTAAGTTAACCCTCCACTAAAATCCCAGGAAACATAGAGTTGACTCTAAAAAGAAACAAGCAACTTCTAAGACAAACCACGGCTATGCCATGGACATCTCCACTCAAAATGGAAGGGAACGAGGCAACTCTGCACCCTCAACGTCAAGAAAGAGAAAACCGACTCAGGTCGGTTGAAGAGGACCTGAGTCCTCTTCAACCGACTCAGGTTGAAGTCCTCTTCAACAGAGCTAAAAAATACAGAGGAATACAGAGCTAAAAAAATCTCATAATTCACAAATCCACAGGTCAAGAACCACAAATGCACAAGATTCACAAATGCACAGTTTGAGATCCAAAAATGCACTGGACAAGATCTACAAATGCACAAGTCGAGGTCCACTCTTTTATCCAACTCCTTTTCTTTTTGGTACATCTTTTATCACTTAAAATAAGCTCACAAACTATTGCTATTGTTTCTATGTTGTCAGCCGTGTTTGTTTACTCTAAATTCACGTGTGATATAGTAGGTTTTACTGAATTTATTGGAATCTGAAAGTCAGTGAGAGAAATCATTTTGTGTGAGGTGTATTGCTCTTGCCGTGTGGCTGAACACCACACACTGCACGATTTTTTTTTGTCGGTTATTGTGTGGTCTCTCAGGTTTTGAAAATCGGCCGAGGATTCTACAATTCTAAAATCGTGTAGTGTGAACTGGGCTTCAGGGGAGTCTCAAAATTCACACACAAATGCAGGACAACTCACAGGCCAGAAGCAGTTTGTAAATCAAGACATATTTGTGTTTGCATCTAAAATACAAGTGTGAATCTTGATCTGAGCATTTGTGAGTTATGAGACTGTTTTAGCTCCATAAGAAACTGCAGTTCCCCACTTTTGAAAATATGTCAGCGCCCCTGCCATCCTCTTAACAGTACCACCCCATCGATAAATGCTACTTTACAATAACATTAACAGCTCAGTCTCTCTAGGTATAAGACTGGGTTGCCCCTTTTCCCCATTACTGTTTATAATGGTAGCTGAAATGCTATCAATTTTAATTAAGTAACATTGAAGGCATATACATACATACATACATACATACATACATACATACATACATACATACATACATACATACATACATACATACATATATATCTTAATATAGTAATAAGTCAATTGGTTGATGACACAACTCTCTTTATAAAGGAGAGCAGTCAAATTCCATTTACAAACAATAGATTTTTTCTCTAAAGCCTCTGATTTACAATTAAATATATCCAATATATCCAAGTGTGAAATAATTAACATTCATTATTTCCTTTGCTAATATATTGTTGCAAATATATTGCGTAATATAAAAGTGAAGAGAGAGGTGAAATATTTAGGAATATTAATCTGTAAATATAAAGCAGTGTCTGAGAAGAATATCCATAATAATATTGGAAAATGTAATAAATTTTAAGTAGTTGGATTCCAAGGTTTATCACCATCTTTGGAAGATCACTCCTAACCAAAATGGAAATTTTATCCAGATTGATCTACCCAGCATGTTCTCTGGCATGTTTATTAAGAGATTTGCTGCCAACCTCTTAATCGACCACATCGACCTGTGTGGTCGATTACTAATTTATCATTGAGATCATGAGAAATGAGTGCACAGCCTGTAATTTATCATGTCCTCCTGATTAACTTGCTTTATGCATAATTTCTGTCAGTGTTCGTATTTTGGCATTTGTCTTTGATGGGTTTTTATCTCTCCTCTGAAAAGGGGTGAAATTGTGTGCTAACCAAGCTTGCAAAAGCACACCTATAAGCCTCACTAATATCCTCGCCGGCTGTAAAATGGAGCGTATCCGTTGTGACTGTGACTTACGTATTTCCGCCTACCTGTGGAGCTGTTTCCGCCTGACAGCGAAGCTCCACCACTGAAACTCTTGCTGTGGGAGCTGGATCGTAAGGCGGAAACAGGATATGCCAAGTGAACGTTGGGCTGAGGTGTATTTATGTGAGTTTTAGGGCCGATTTTGAAAAAGTGAAGTTTAGCCTGGCAGGATAGAGCGGTGGAGACAAAGTACTTCAACTCCTGTCTTAGTTTGGACAGTTGGACTTCTCCCGGTGAGTCACTTTTCCTTGGGTTGTGGGGAGTCTAACGCTGCTTCCTGGCAAGATAAGGTCGTGCTGTGGCTGTAAAAGCAGAGAACTCAGGTGTGCTAGGAGGACATGGCTGCTGTTCGTTCAGGTGTTAAAGTTTGTGGAAGTAAAGTTGGTTCCTGCTGAGGCCGGACTCTCTCCGTCCTCAGCCGAATCCTGGCCAAAGATCCAGCAGCAAAAAGTTTCACCTGCTTAATCTATTTCCGTCACATAGAAAGAAGTAGTAAAACAAAAGTTGATGTTTTCAGACTCATAATTAGCTAGAAATAGCGTCTTTGTGGACAGAAGATCAAATCTACTTCTCGGTTGTGGTTTATCAGGCCATGTTTTGCTGGGTTTTAATCCAGTCCAGCTGTCAAAACGGCCATTTACCGCAGTAAAACTGGTAAAAGTTTGTCCACTTTGACCTGCAGAGGAAAGCGGGAGCTTTAACCGGCTGAATAATAGTTCCTACCATTGTTGCATAATGACGGAACCGTCTAACCCTGTAAGGTGTGTCTTGGCTCATCAGCAGGTGTGTTATTACCACGGCCATGTAGCTCCATACAGGTTTAAGGAGGACTGGAAAGACTTATTGGGTCACCATTCCAGTCAACTCCACGTTAGGTTTCTCATGGAGTTTGTAGAGGATGAGAAGCTAAGTAGCTCTTACAGGTCTTAACTCTTATGCGTTTTTTATTTTGGTTTTATTCTATTTGCTATCTTATGATTGTTGGTGAAATTGTGAAACAACACTTTGGTCAGTTTTTTTAATGAGCTATGTAATGTGTCAATACTAAAGCAGTTTAGTATTGAGAATTTGCTGAAATGATTTCAGGATCCACCTGGCTGCCTTACAGGTTTGTCCTTCCATTTTCACCTGCTGCAGGCAAACAAAGAACCTTTGTTAGTAGACTGAGTGCTGTTTCAGCTTCATTGTAAGGGCCAATAATGACAACTACCAGAATGGTGGACTTGTTCAAGAAATATGTCATGAATGTAGGCTTTTTATTAAAACGTGAGACAGTGATGTTTATTTTTACATTGAAAAGGCAGGAAAATGTTTACAGTTGACTATGATAGTCAATGTCCAACAGAGCGTTTAATTTTACTGTTGCAGTTTGAACCATTCCATGAATTGCTGGCCTGTTCAGAATGTTGTTCTATGTGCAGATTTGCATACAAATGATAAATAAATATCCTTGTGTTTATCATATTATGCTATAATTATATTGTATCTTTTTGATGGTATAGAACAAATAAATAGAACAAATGCCAGGTCAGTTTGGTAAACTAATAGATTGTTAATATATAAATGGGCCCCGGGTCACTGTGGACTGGAAAAATCAGGCGCAAAGGTCAAAAAAGTTAAGACTCTGTGGTCTAGGGCAGGTGTCTTCAACTTCAATCCTTGTTTTCAACACACCTGGATCATATAAGGTCTTTAGAAGGACACTGGAGAAGTTGGGATTCATTCTCAGAACTGGTGTGGTCTTTAGGTTTTGCAAAATACATTGAAGATAAAAACAATGATAAACGAGTTATAACGGCATCACAGTATTAAAGTCTCTATGGCATACTAAGCTTAATTAACACCAGTTTAAGTTTATGAAGAAAACTACATTAAGTTGCAACACACAGGGCCTCCATGCAATTATAACATGAAGTTGAATGATTGTTATAATAATCACAATACAATTGATCAAATACCACTTGTTTCTGAAACAAAAGTAAGTTTGTTTATATACTGTATGTACTACACTGTTTATAACTATGAAAAGATTGATAGCATTTTGAAGCAAACTTACCACCAGTTAGCAACAGGTAAGCAGCCAGCCTCTATCTCTTTGGGCTCCTTTTGTTACCCACATTTTATTTCCATCCAGTTCTTGTCCTGTTGTTATTGTGTAACTCGGATTAGCATGTCACAAGCTTGAATTTACCAAAACTACTAACTATTATTACTAACTACATCTCTCCGTTGTTTATGGCAAAATTGTGAGTAAAGAAATGGCAAATTAGAAGTTAATCTCTTTTTTGTCCCTGGTTTCATTGATATGCCACTCTTCCTTTTCTGGTGCTTTTCAAAAAAACTGAAAGTGCTCGTTACCGCCGCAATCTGTTCTTTAGTGTGCACTGGAGCTAATGCCATTCGTTCACTGATAGAATTTACATCTGAAATGGATTGGGTAAAGACAGCTTCTGTGTTTTAAAGAACTGAGAAAAACAGATCATATTCAGAGAGAAGTAAAACTGAAGATACCTTCTACATTTAGTGTTAAGGACAAATAATGTTTTTGCTCTAGAACCTCTGTCACTAAACTGTCAGTGTTTGATATTTTGAAGCATGAGCAATGTATTACTTTGTTAAATAACGTAAGGATTGTTATAAGGTTTAATTTTTTTTATTTTTTGCCATTTTAATGAAATAGTAAATATTGTTAGGGTACCTAATAGGGCGTGCTTTGTTAGCATAAAGTATCA